>OY776290.1:39578007-39834007 GCA_963675345.1 Trididemnum clinides | reverse complement strand
CTAACCCTAACCCTAACCCTAACCCTAACCCTAACCCTAACCCTAACCCTAACCCTAACCCTAACCCTAACCCTAACCCTAACCCTAACCCTAACCCTAACCCTAACCCTAACCCTAACCCTAACCCTAACCCTAACCCTAACCCTAACCCTAACCCTAACCCTAACCCTAACCCTAACCCTAACCCTAACCCTAACCCTAACCCTAACCCTAACCCTAACCCTAACCCTAACCCTAACCCTAACCCTAACCCTAACCCTAACCCTAACCCTAACCCTAACCCTAACCCTAACCCTAACCCTAACCCTAACCCTAACCCTAACCCTAACCCTAACCCTAACCCTAACCCTAACCCTAACCCTAACCCTAACCCTAACCCTAACCCTAACCCTAACCCTAACCCTAACCCTAACCCTAACCCTAACCCTAACCCTAACCCTAACCCTAACCCTAACCCTAACCCTAACCCTAACCCTAACCCTAACCCTAACCCTAACCCTAACCCTAACCCTAACCCTAACCCTAACCCTAACCCTAACCCTAACCCTAACCCTAACCCTAACCCTAACCCTAACCCTAACCCTAACCCTAACCCTAACCCTAACCCTAACCCTAACCCTAACCCTAACCCTAACCCTAACCCTAACCCTAACCCTAACCCTAACCCTAACCCTAACCCTAACCCTAACCCTAACCCTAACCCTAACCCTAACCCTAACCCTAACCCTAACCCTAACCCTAACCCTAACCCTAACCCTAACCCTAACCCTAACCCTAACCCTAACCCTAACCCTAACCCTAACCCTAACCCTAACCCTAACCCTAACCCTAACCCTAACCCTAACCCTAACCCTAACCCTAACCCTAACCCTAACCCTAACCCTAACCCTAACCCTAACCCTAACCCTAACCCTAACCCTAACCCTAACCCTAACCCTAACCCTAACCCTAACCCTAACCCTAACCCTAACCCTAACCCTAACCCTAACCCTAACCCTAACCCTAACCCTAACCCTAACCCTAACCCTAACCCTAACCCTAACCCTAACCCTAACCCTAACCCTAACCCTAACCCTAACCCTAACCCTAACCCTAACCCTAACCCTAACCCTAACCCTAACCCTAACCCTAACCCTAACCCTAACCCTAACCCTAACCCTAACCCTAACCCTAACCCTAACCCTAACCCTAACCCTAACCCTAACCCTAACCCTAACCCTAACCCTAACCCTAACCCTAACCCTAACCCTAACCCTAACCCTAACCCTAACCCTAACCCTAACCCTAACCCTAACCCTAACCCTAACCCTAACCCTAACCCTAACCCTAACCCTAACCCTAACCCTAACCCTAACCCTAACCCTAACCCTAACCCTAACCCTAACCCTAACCCTAACCCTAACCCTAACCCTAACCCTAACCCTAACCCTAACCCTAACCCTAACCCTAACCCTAACCCTAACCCTAACCCTAACCCTAACCCTAACCCTAACCCTAACCCTAACCCTAACCCTAACCCTAACCCTAACCCTAACCCTAACCCTAACCCTAACCCTAACCCTAACCCTAACCCTAACCCTAACCCTAACCCTAACCCTAACCCTAACCCTAACCCTAACCCTAACCCTAACCCTAACCCTAACCCTAACCCTAACCCTAACCCTAACCCTAACCCTAACCCTAACCCTAACCCTAACCCTAACCCTAACCCTAACCCTAACCCTAACCCTAACCCTAACCCTAACCCTAACCCTAACCCTAACCCTAACCCTAACCCTAACCCTAACCCTAACCCTAACCCTAACCCTAACCCTAACCCTAACCCTAACCCTAACCCTAACCCTAACCCTAACCCTAACCCTAACCCTAACCCTAACCCTAACCCTAACCCTAACCCTAACCCTAACCCTAACCCTAACCCTAACCCTAACCCTAACCCTAACCCTAACCCTAACCCTAACCCTAACCCTAACCCTAACCCTAACCCTAACCCTAACCCTAACCCTAACCCTAACCCTAACCCTAACCCTAACCCTAACCCTAACCCTAACCCTAACCCTAACCCTAACCCTAACCCTAACCCTAACCCTAACCCTAACCCCTAACCCTAACCCTAACCCTAACCCTAACCCTAACCCTAACCCTAACCCTAACCCTAACCCTAACCCTAACCCTAACCCTAACCCTAACCCTAACCCTAACCCTAACCCTAACCCTAACCCTAACCCTAACCCTAACCCTAACCCTAACCTAACCCTAACCCTAACCCTAACCCTAACCCTAACCCTAACCCTAACCCTAACCCTAACCCTAACCCTAACCCTACCCTAACCCTAACCCTAACCCTAACCCTAACCCTAACCCTAACCCTAACCCTAACCCTAACCTAACCCTAACCCTAACCCTAACCCTAACCCTAACCCTAACCCTAACCCTAACCCTAACCCTAACCCTAACCCTAACCCTAACCCTAACCCTAACCCTAACCCTAACCCTAACCCTAACCCTAACCCTAACCCTAACCCTAACCCTAACCCTAACCCTAACCCTAACCCTAACCCTAACCCTAACCCTAACCCTAACCCTAACCCTAACCCTAACCCTAACCCTAACCCTAACCCTAACCCTAACCCTAACCCTAACCTAACCCTAACCCTAACCCTAACCCTAACCCTAACCCTAACCCTAACCCTAACCCTAACCCTAACCCTAACCCTAACCCTAACCCTAACCCTAACCCTAACCCTAACCCTAACCCTAACCCTAACCCTAACCCTAACCCTAACCCTAACCCTAACCCTAACCCTAACCCTAACCCTAACCCTAACCCTAACCCTAACCCTAACCCTAACCCTAACCCTAACCCTAACCCTAACCCTAACCCTAACCCTAACCCTAACCCTAACCCTAACCCTAACCCTAACCCTAACCCTAACCCTAACCCTAACCCTAACCCTAACCCTAACCCTAACCCTAACCCTAACCCTAACCCTAACCCTAACCCTAACCCTAACCCTAACCCTAACCCTAACCCTAACCCTAACCCTAACCCTAACCCTAACCCTAACCCTAACCCTAACCCTAACCCTAACCCTAACCCTAACCCTAACCCTAACCCTAACCCTAACCCTAACCCTAACCCTAACCCTAACCCTAACCCTAACCCTAACCCTAACCCTAACCCTAACCCTAACCTAACCCTAACCCTAACCCTAACCCTAACCCTAACCCTAACCCTAACCCTAACCCTAACCCTAACCCTAACCCTAACCCTAACCCTAACCCTAACCCTAACCCTAACCCTAACCCTAACCCTAACCCTAACCCTAACCCTAACCTAACCCTAACCCTAACCCTAACCCTAACCCTAACCCTAACCCTAACCCTAACCCTAACCCTAACCCTAACCCTAACCCTAACCCTAACCCTAACCCTAACCCTAACCCTAACCCTAACCCTAACCCTAACCCTAACCCTAACCCTAACCTAACCACCCTAACCCTAACCCTAACCCTAACACCCTAACCCTAACCCCTAACCCTAACCCTACCCTAACCACCTAACCCCAACCCTAACCCCCTAACCCTAACCCTAACCCTACCACCCCTAACCCTACACCCTAACCCCTAACCCTAACCCTAACCCTAACCCTACCAACCCTAACCCAACCCTAACCCCTAACCCACCAACCCTAACCCAACCCCAACCCTAACCCACACCCAACCCCAACCCCTAACCCTAACCCTAACCACCCTAACCCTAACCCCTAACCCTAACCCTAACCCTACACACCTAACCCTAACCCTAACCCACACCCTAACCCTAACCCCTACCACCCTACACCCAAACCCTAACCCTAACCCTAACCCACCCCTAACCCCTAACCCCTAACCCTAACCCAACCCTAACCCAACCCCAACCCAACCCTAACCCTAACCCTACCCCAACCCTAACCCAACCAACCCTAACCCTAACCCTAACCCTACACCCTAACCCCTAACCCTAACCCTACCCAAACCCTAACCCTAACCCTAACCCCTAACCCAACCCTAACCCTAACCCAACCCTAACCCTAACCCTAACCCTAACCCTAACCCTAACCCAACCCTAACCCTAACCCTAACCCTAACCCTAACCCTAACCCTAACCCTACCCTAACCCAACCCAACCCTAACCCTAACCCTAACCCTAACCCTAACCCTAACCCAACCACCCTAACCCTAACCCTAACCCAACCCTAACCAACCCTAACCCTAACCCTAACCCTAACCCTAACCCTAACCCTAACCCTAACCCTAACCCTAACCCTAACCCTAACCCTAACCCTAACCCTAACCCTAACCCTAACCCTAACCCTAACCCTAACCCTAACCCTAACCCTAACCCTAACCCTAACCCTAACCCTAACCCTAACCCTAACCCTAACCCTAACCCTAACCCTAACCCTAACCCTAACCCTAACCCTAACCCTAACCCTAACCCTAACCCTAACCCTAACCCTAACCCTAACCCTAACCCTAACCCTAACCCTAACCCTAACCCTAACCCTAACCCTAACCCTAACCCTAACCCTAACCCTAACCCTAACCCTAACCCTAACCCTAACCCTAACCCTAACCCTAACCCTAACCCTAACCCTAACCCTAACCCTAACCCTAACCCTAACCCTAACCCTAACCCTAACCCTAACCCTAACCCTAACCCTAACCCTAACCCTAACCCTAACCCTAACCCTAACCCTAACCCTAACCCTAACCCTAACCCTAACCCTAACCCTAACCCTAACCCTAACCCTAACCCTAACCCTAACCCTAACCCTAACCCTAACCCTAACCCTAACCCTAACCCTAACCCTAACCCTAACCCTAACCCTAACCCTAACCCTAACCCTAACCCTAACCCTAACCCTAACCCTAACCCTAACCCTAACCCTAACCCTAACCCTAACCCTAACCCTAACCCTAACCCTAACCCTAACCCTAACCCTAACCCTAACCCTAACCCTAACCCTAACCCTAACCCTAACCCTAACCCTAACCCTAACCCTAACCCTAACCCTAACCCTAACCCTAACCCTAACCCTAACCCTAACCCTAACCCTAACCCTAACCCTAACCCTAACCCTAACCCTAACCCTAACCCTAACCCTAACCCTAACCCTAACCCTAACCCTAACCCTAACCCTAACCCTAACCCTAACCCTAACCCTAACCCTAACCCTAACCCTAACCCTAACCCTAACCCTAACCCTAACCCTAACCCTAACCCTAACCCTAACCCTAACCCTAACCCTAACCCCAACCCCAACCCCAACCCCAACCTTAACCCCAACCCTAACCCCAACCCTAACCCCAACCCCAACCCCAACCCCAACCCTAACCCCTAACCCTAACCCTAACCCCAACCCCAACCCCAACCCCAACCCTAACCCTAACCCTAACCCTAACCCCAACCCAACCCAACTCTAACCCTAACCCTAACCCTAACCCTAACCCTTGTTACACGTTGGTTTTGAACGCGGGTTGTTTTGATAGCGCAGTTCGCCTTCGGGCGGGTTTTCTGTGCGGTGTTCTAATTATGCTGATAAGGCATGCATTGAACGCCTTTGAGAAGGACGGTAGAGACAGTTAAGTTGGTACATGTGTCAAGAGTAGACGCTGGCGTCCTGTTAGTAACTTTTAAATAATATACGTTTTTATCCGTTTTTAGTCTGGTTGAAGGTTGTGTCAGGAAGAATCAAGGCTATAGGAAAGAAACGTAACACTGGCGAGCACGCCCAATGAATTTGTGTTGTCAGCCCCCGAAGTATTTTTTAGGAGAAAGTTTTATTGGATTTTTGGCGTCGTTTGAGAGCTTTTGCGAAAGTGTGGATGCGCCTGACGCAGCAAAGCGCAATGCATTTTTGGCAAGCTTACCAGAAACTATGAAGTTTAAAATGCAGGAAGCTGATAAACAACTCTATGAATTATCGTATGATGCGTTAAAACAAAAGGCAACCGAAGTAGCGTGTGGAGCTAAGCAGTCAAACAGAGCGCGGCAGCAGTTGACTAGCCGCTGCCAGGCAATCGGAGAATCGAATCACAGTTACGTTGCTGCGCTCCATCAGCTGGGAGAGATTGCATATCCCGATAAGTAAGATGCCCAAACAAAAAACGACGTGTTGTACAATGTGTTGATTAGTGGGTTGAGGGATAAGCATCTTGTCGACCGCTTAATGGCCAAAAATTCGCAAGCTGACCGTCCTAGATTTTTGGATACCGCAAAGCAGCTATTAGCTTTGAGTACTAATACTCTACCGGATGACTCCGCTGCTTTGTCCGCCATCGGACTTCAGAGATCAGTCAACCAAAAGAATGAGATCGAGGAATTGAAAGGTCTAATTGCAGATTTTCGAAAAGAAGTACAGGATATCAGAGATATGTGTATCAAACAGAGATCTACACCTGTTATCACTTGTTACTTTTGCGGAAAAAGTGGACATCTTCAAAGAAATTGCCCAGAAAAACGGCGGCAATTTGGCGGCAATCGAGAAGTGGATCGCGACGCTGACCGAGCCAATGCACGAAACCAACCGGAGAAAAATGTTTATTATGTGCCGTCAACCAACGACGAACTTTGTAAATATGCTAAGATTATTGTAAACGATAAATATGTGTGTGCGTTAGTGGATACAGGTGCATCAGTGACGGTATTATCTGAAGAATTTTACCGAACGTGTAACTCTCCAACCTTGTTAAATGTATCAAATAATATTAAGTTTGTCGGCGCTGACGGTGAACCACTCATTATGTTAGGAAAGACTGAGGTTTCTATTGCCATTGGGGACTGTCGAGTACCATTTGATGTGTATGTGTGTAAAAATCTGACCGAACCATTTATTTTAGGTTTGGATTTCTTGCAAAAGCAACAGTGCGTAGTTGATTACAAACAAAAAGTTTTGAAAGCTGGGGATGTTACCCTACACCTAACAAAGCGGCTTAGCCCACCGTCTTCCTTTGATGCGAGTCTGGTTAACACGTTAAAATTACCACCGTTTATTGAAATGATGGTGTCCTGCAAAATTATTGGTCATGAGTTTAGTGACGGCTCAGACGTTTATGTCGAGAGAAACGAAGCGTTGTTGGGTAAATACGAAATTATGTGTGGAAATGGAGTGATAAAAACTTTTGGTAACTCTGTGCTAGTCAGAATGGCCAACTTTACCCCCACCGCTAAGTGTTTACCTATGGGAGTAATTGTTGCTAAAATAGGTGCTCTTGTGAAAATTAGTGTTTTTGCGAAGGATTCATGTGTTGACAATTGTGCTTATATTTTAGAAACCGTGCCTATGATTCAGGATCATTCTTTCGAGGCTTTACGTAGTGAAGATGCTGACCTTCTACTTTTGTGGGAGGAATTAAAATTAAATGAGTTAAACCTTAACGAGGGAGAAAAAAAAGCAGTGCATGAAATTATTAAAAAGCACAAAAAGGCTTTTTCATTGTCAAAAACCGATTTGGGTCGAACTGAAGTAATTAAACACAGCATTGATACTGGCGATGCCATGCCTGTACGTCAGCAGCCTCGAAGAATGTCGACAAAACAAAAACAAGAAGTAGGTAAACTTGTTGATGATATGCTGGATGACGGTGTTATTAGCACATCTAAGTCGCCGTGGTCTAGTCCAGTTGTTTTGGTTAAGAAAAAAGACGGCAGTGTTAGGTTTTGTGTTGATTACCGTGCTCTCAATAACTGTACTAAAAAGTGCAGTTACCCCTTGCCAAGAATAGACGACAGTCTTGATCAGCTGTCCGGGTGTGGATACTTTTCCACTTTGGATTTGAATCGGGCTACTGGCAAATTCCTATGCACGAAAAAGATAAGGAAAAAACAGCGTTTACATGCCATAAAGGATTGTTTGAATTTAACGTGATGCCCTTTGGCTTGGCAAACGCGCCGGCAACCTTTCAGCATTTAATGAGAGTTGTATTAAATGGTATTGAATGGGATGGCGTTTTGGCGTACGGATGATATCATTGTTTACGCACGCACTTTTGATGAACACTTACGCAATCTCGATTTGGTTTTGTCACGTCTTGAATTGCATGGCTTGACCCTAAAGCCTTCAAAATGTACTTTATTTAAAAGTGAGGTGAAGTTTTTGGGCCATATTGTATCAAAATCGGGAGTTTCGTGTGACCCAGAGAAAGTGGCTTGTGTGAGTAACTGGCCAATTCCCAAGTCATTAAAAGAAGTAAGACAATTTTTGGGTCTTGCATCATATTATCGAAAGTTTGTTAAAGATTTTGCCAAATTAGCTGCACCAATGTATAATTTGACCAAAAAGTCCGCCAAGCAATTCGAATGGACCGGTGAATGTAATCACGCGTTTTTGTGTTTGAAAGGTTTTTTAACATCTGCACCTGTTTTAGTGTATCCTGATTTTTCCAAACACTTTATTGTGGATACTGATGCTTCAAATGGTGCAGTTGGGGGAGTTTTGTCTCAAATTCGCGATGGAAAAGAGCATCCAGTTGCTTACTGTAGCCGAACACTAACCAAATGTGAACGGAATTATTCCACGACAAGAAAAGAACTTCTAGCTGTTGTTCATGCTCTCCAAAAGTTTCGTTGTTATCTGGATCAAACGTTTTTATTGCGAACTGATCATTCTGCTTTGCGGTGGTTGTGGGAGTCCAAAGATGTCTTTGGTCAGTGCGCGCGATGGTTCGAATTGATGGCCGAGTTTGATTTTAAACTTGTACATCGCTCAGGATCTGCTCATGGAAATGCTGATGCTTTGAGCAGTGTCCTGGCGAGGAGGAGAATTTTCCTGATGATTGTCCGTTCCGCTATGATGATGGCTTGGTAAATAAGGTGGAACATGTTGAGAATTCAAGCAAGGTAGATATGTTTGCCATTGATTTCCGAGAATGCCAAGGTTGGAATAATGATTCAATTGCACGATTCCAACAACAAGATGAACATTTGTCTGTTTTACTTGATTGGGTCCGACGCGGTTCTAGACCACCATTTAGAAAGGTTAGAAAGTCAAGCGAAGAGATTCGACATTATTGGTCTATCTTTGGAGAAATCATTCTCAAGGATTCTTGTTTGTATCGAAAGCATGAAGACTCAATGATGACTGTAAGAGCCCAATTATTGGTTCCCAATGCCAATAGAGAGGAGGTATTAAGAGCCCTTCACGATTCTGCTCACGGTGGAGGCCACTTGGGTGTAAAGAAAACTGCTGAAAAGATATCGGAACGATTTTATTGGCCACGTTGGAGAGCGTCCGTTACCGCATATTGTAAAGAGTGTCAACTGTGTGACCAACGGAAACAACCATCAACAACTCCAAAGGCTGAGCTTGTTCCCTCTTCAGAAGTGAGCCCAATGCAGCGAATTGAGATCGATGTACTTGGTGGCTTGCCTATGACTCACACAGGAAAACGTTACATTTTAGTCGCTTGCGACACATATACCAATTATATGCAAGCGTGGCCAATGCGTTCTCAAACGGCTCAGGAAACAGGAATGACACTGTATCGTAATTGGTTTGCGGTCCATGGAGTGCCTGAACGTGTTCACTCCGATCAGGGTGGCAACTTCGAAAGCATGCTGTTTCGAGAGCTGGCTACATTAATGGGGTGTAAAAAGACGAGAACGACTGCTTACCACCCAGCTGGTAATGGTGGGGTTGAGAGAAATAACCGCTCTATAATTGCGATGCTGAAGAACTATGTACAACAGGATCCTCAGTCTTGGGACAGGTCTCTTCCTGCAATCTGCTCCGCGTATAATGCAAGCTGCCATGAAGAAACAGGAGTTTCGCCTCATTTTCTGCTGACTGGAAGAGATTTGCGATTGCCGGCAGATTTGATGACGGGTAAACCAAGTTTTCTTCCTTCCACCAATGCTATTGCTGATTTGCAGGACAGAATGCGCCTAGTGCATGAGGTGATCAAAACAAGATTAGAAAAAAGAAGGAATCTGATGAAAAAACGCTATGATCAGAAGGCATCAGCAAACACCGCGTACAGTGTTGGAGATCTTGTGATGTTAAAGAATTCTGTGTTACAAAATGATGAATCACGTAAATTTCACTTGCCTTATTGTGGTCCTTATCGTGTTGTTGAAGTGTTACCACCTGTGAATTATGTGATAGAACGCCTTGACGGGTCTACAACTAAACATGTTCATTTTAATCGTTTGAAGAAAAGCTATGGAAGAATTAATGAAAAATTTACAACTGAGGATGATAAGTTAAAAGAATCATCCCGTAACGATTGGCCAAATAGCGACATGGGATTTTATCGACGTTTCTCCCAAAGTCAGTCGCACTTGTCACGAAGTCGCAATATTAATAGTCGTAGACCAAATTTACGGCCCAGAAGTACGTTGAGACGCCCACATTATTATCCAGATATTTAGCTGCACTTTGATTATTTAATTGCACTCTATGAAATAGTATTGCACCTGGGTAATTTTTGATATTATTGAATCACATCACCATGAATTGATATGTTGTAGGCTGTTTGCAATATTGTGTGTTCGTATATTTGTGGTAACTTCCTTCTGTTTTAGTAGAGGGGAGAGGGTGTTACACGTTGGTTTTGAACGCGGGTTGCTTTGATAGCGCAGTTCGCCTTCGGGCGGGTTCTCTGTGCGGTGTTCTAATTATGCTGATAAGGCATGCATTGCACGCCTTTGAGAAGGACGGTAGAGACAGTTAAGTTGGTACATGTGTCAAGAGTAGACGCTGGCGTCCTGTTAGTAACTTTTAAATAATATACGTTTTTATCCGTTTTTAGTCTGGTTGAAGGTTGTGTCAGGAAGAATCAAGGCTATAGGAAAGAAACGTAACAACCCTAACCCTAACCCTAACCCTAACCCTAACCCTAACCCTAACCCTAACCCTAACCCTAACCCAACCCCAACCCCAACCGAAACTAAATTTGGTTTTTTTATACAATTTGAATTTTTTTTTTTAATATGTGATTTTGTGGCATGGTATGTCTGAGTTTTTATTGAGGTACACTAAAATGTGTGGGCGTCACCAAACTTTTAGAAAAGTAGGCCACCCTAAACAAAGCAATTGGTAATCTCCCTAAAAAAAGAGTGGAGTAAAAATGGTTTGTTGTATCATTTGCAACAAAATACCAGTTTCCAGCAACGTATCATCTAAATGTTTCGTTTGGAGTTAGTATGCTTTTTGCATGGCTGCGTTTGTGTCACGATTACAAAACATGCGCGCAGCCAGAGGTTTTAGGTCGTTAAAATATACATATATTTACGACACAGTTTTAAGTAGTAGTCCTAATATTAATATTTAATTGCTACTCCAAAAATACACATATCAACTAATTAGTGGCAATCCCCCCCTCCCTTCTACCCCACCACTTTGAAATTATGCTTCCAAGCACCTCATAAAATGAACAAATAAGACTGTTTGATATCGTTAGCATTTTTATCACTGCTTTCATAAATAGTATCTGGATTATCCGATATTCTCAACCTCGACCTTGAGGGGGGATCTGCGGGCGATGCCAAAAAGGCCGGCTAAATAAAAGTAAATTTCATCTGGGAGCAGAATGTGTTGTTATGGCAAAGACTAGATAATCATCAAAGCGTTCTCAACAGTTTTGTATCACTGATTTTTTCCACCAAGATCTGTGTATTTTCTTCTTTTTATTACTTAAATAAGTGGTTTGGTTTTCTTATTTTCTTAACAACCCCGATCATAAAATTAAGCTTTAAAGGCACAATACATGGTTTCTTTATTTATGTTTGCGACTTACAAAATCTATTTGTGACGTTTTGAAGGACACAATCATCACAGGTTGGTCGTTGATTTTAGCTTACTGAAGTTAGCATTGGCTCGATTGTAAAATGTGTTAAATTTATATGTAATAGATACAAAATATGTTTGTTAGTTAAAAAAGCCAATGTGTTTCTGCATTATATCTCTTTTTTGTTTCTGTTCGTTATTAAAAATGTCATTTTTATTGCCAACCGTAACCTTAACCTTAACCTTATCAGCTATACTCTTTACCTTTGCAGGTTAAATTAATTTCAACTGTTGTTTTCAGTACAAATTTTTTATTTATATGATTTTCATAAACGAACTCAATATTGTTTTCAATGAAAGAAAAACGATCACGTCTCTTGATGCAATGTAGATACTTTCTAAATTATTCTTACAGTAAGGAACAATTTATGACCCAACCCAGAAAATCCAACACTCACTAAGTAAATATTTACAACGCAACCATAAGCTGCGCGGTACTCACTCACAGTACTGGAATAATTATTATCAATTTTATTTTTTTGATAATTTTGCAAAAAGTTTTGAAGTTTTTTAGTTTTTTCTGTAACTGACAGCACTACTGGTAATTCAAAGCAAAGCTGTTGCAATTGCACATAACCGATATCCAGTGTCGTGCGATCCTACGCATTTTGAGGTCGTAGTTACGCAAGAGAATATGAGAGCAAAACCAGTTTCCTTGTGACCACTAGACTGTGACAGTATTTTTGTTCTAGCAGTTGCTATACTTATTACACCTGCGACAACCGCCACTCACTGACGAGTAATACGGATTTGCAAAGTACTGAAAAACCAGTTTAGATGAACATGGGTATAGTAGGAACTGTCTACTGCACTACTAGACGGGTTTAGCCTTCAGCAATTCGCGAATCTTCGCTTTTAACAACAAGTTTAAGGTCTTTTGAAAGTTTTCCTGACAATTTTCAAAGATAACACCAGTCAGAGACAAAATTTAGCAGGCTTTAACTAAGTTAGATAAGTGAGGAAGAAGAAGAATTTGAGTTATAGAATGAAATGGCAAATTAGTGTTTTACTCAAACATAGTGACCTCACGCAGAAAGCGATAGCCAAGAAATTACCCTAACATATCAATTCAAACTGTTAGTGCCATACGAAAGAAACTGGAAATGAGAAGGAATATTCACAGCTAAAGGACGGGAAAGGAAAATAATACCAAGGCTTGATAGAAAAATCAAAGCAATGGCATTGAAGGATAGAAGAGCTTCTTGTAAGAAACTTTCCAATGATTTGGCCAATCAGGATATTATTGTGGACAGACAAACCATCAATAACCGTTTTCTGGAACAACGGCTGAAAGCGTACAGGCCTAGGAAGAAGTCTCGGTTGACTCAGAAAATGAAGCAGGCAAGGTATGAATGGACTCTACAGCATGAAAATTGGACGTCAGAGGATAGATCAAAAGTAAGACACCTCACAAAAATAATAATTGATTATAGAACAATTTTTTATTGTTGATAAGGCTTTTCTAAAAGACTATACATCTAATACAGTAGACGCCGCTTAATATGACCACCTTGGGACCAGACCATTTTGGTCATAATATCCGAATGGTTATAAAAACCGAAGCCGCTATGACAGCTCCTGAATCGATGCCATAAGCCACAAGAAGTCCAAATACCGTCAAATTCATCGTTTAACCGAAGTAACAGTGTGACCTTGGCAGTGAAACAAAGTACAGTGCTTTAACACTATAAGTCACGGTAAAGTTTTGTACAGTGTGTAACAATATGTTGAAAAGGCAAAGTTATAAGTGCGTGGCGGGAAAAAATATTGTATTGTAACAAGAAAGATGGAGAAAATGTTGGTTATATTATCCGAAATTTGGTCATATTAAACGGAGAATTTTAAATGGAGAAATTCTGGACCGTAGCAAATTGGTCATAATAAGCGGCTGGTCATATTATCCTGGTCATAATAAGCGGTGCCTACTGTATTTGTCAGTCACGTAACAGTGCTGATTATCAATTGCCATATGTTTTCACGTTGTAATGATTCTGAAGACTGTAATCGCACTCTATGTAAGACTTTCAGCTGTGTGCGTCAATTGACGAGCTTGGTCGTTTTAGTGTTAAGTAGAGGACATTGTGATTGCTTTACACATAGCGTGTGTATACTTATCCTAATCTCCTCTGAACCCCTGATACTGACTCATCGAACCCAGTTCAAGAACCACTGATGTAGACTATTCTGGTCCGTTTTGTGGAAAAATGTGGTTGATATGTATTGATGCTCATTCTAAGTATCCTTTTGTGGTCATGCGTAACATTGGCCAAAACACATCTAAAAACACAATTGACTCGTTACAACAAATATTTTGGTTAAAGAGGTTGCCGGACACAATTGTAACCGACAATGGCAGTCAATCTGTATCGAATGAATTTAATGCTTTTTGTGATGAAATAAATATTAAGCATTTAACAACACCGACTTATCACCCTGCTTCGAATGGCGAGGCAGAGCGTTTTGTTTAAATATTTAAGCGTGGGGATGGAAAAAACGTTCATTCTGGTTTGTCACTTGTTGACGCGATTGGCAATGCGTTGTTTACTTATCGTTGTGCACCTCATCCTTGTTTGGGTTGGCGCACTCCAGCAGAGATGCTACATGGGCGTCAGCCCAAGTGCTTATTATCGTTGTGTATACCATCTAAAACTACTGAGCAAGAACCTGATGTTGCAATTTCTGACAAAAACTCGCATTTTCATTTACCTAAAATTTCAGTTGGGGATTTAGTTTTTGCTCGTAATTATGCTACTGGGTCAAAGTGGTTACCTGCGAAAGTGATTAGTAACTTGGGTAATGTTTTATATTGTGTGTGTACTGATGGTGGAATTTGGCGTCGACATCAACACCAGCTACAAGCTTAAATTGTTTCTAGTAATGATTTCAAACATTGTCGTAATGGCTGACATGGGGAACAGGCAGCATCACCAATTGTCATTAATTCAAAAGTAATGTAATGGTCAAATGACAAAACGCGTGGTCCCAATGTATTGGGCACGAGACGTTATCCGTCCAGAGTTCGACGACCACCAGATATTTTTCAAGCTGGTTTTTAAATTGTGTGTGTTTGTGCTGTTATTTTGAAGGAAGAGAAAGGTTACAAATTGTGCCTTATGTGTTTTGCGGGCGTAATGATTTCAAAACTTGTAATTAAGTGGACCGACCGCTGCGTCTAACAGAAAAAAACAATTGCAGGTGCGGGGAATTAAAGGTTGTTGTTTGGTTGTGTCGAAACTATTTTCTTTGGATCTATTTGTTCGTTAATTTATCGAATGTTATGTTTAAGCTCATTCGTGCGTTAATTTTGTACTTTACCTTTAAGTTGCGTAACGTCACCTCATTTTAATTTACTTTGTTGATTATTTTGCCTTTTTAATCACTTTTTAGTTTTTTTTTTAGCACCCATCGGCAAATTAGTAGGTAATGCAGTTTAGTTTCACATTTTTTAATCAATTCGAAATTTTGTCAGTGAAGATTGGAATTTCAAGTTTTAAGTTTAGTTGGTAAAAGAGTTTTGTTTTAACCATTTTAGTGATTGTTATCTGAAGCACGGAGTCATAAGAGAGTAAGCCGCTACAGTTGAAAGTAAGCGGCTGTGGCGGTTCAAAGTAGCTAAGGAAAAAAACAAAAATCATAAAATTAAGAAACACAAATTTTACAGGTAAATGTTGTTTATGACGTCATGTAAAATGCTAAAGAAGTAAAATTTGTTGAAGCTGATAACTTGGATACTGGCTTTTGATTATGCCGAAAACCGCTTTCCTCGGACAAGAAACGCAAATTTAAAAATTATTGTTATTAAATATGGCATCATCATGACGTCAAACTTCAAAACTTTTTTATGACATTCGACCCAGGCTGGTGATCAATCGTGCCAAGTTTGATCATCCTAGATCCAATAGTTTTGGAGGAGTTAAAACACTTACACAAACAGAATTGAACTTCATATTATAGATTTCAAAGCGAGTCCGATAATGCAAGTTTTATCCTCTTTTCTCTCACAAAATGTGGTAACCCAACTAAGCAGGTAAACTTGATACATAAACATTATGATAACCTGCCAACGATTAAGTGTTCTTTATAATAACTGTATTTATGAGAACGCGAAGAAGTCGCGCTTCAAATGAGGACACCATGGCTGTCCGGGGGTACAACTGGCACATGGGGGCTTTGACCAGAGTTACCAGATTATTCCTTTGAACGCAAAGCCGTATAATGGTAGAAAAAGTGTACTTCCATTTGCTAAGTCTAGCTTTGGTCAACGCCCATAAGCATTATGTTACGCAGAATAGTGAACACAGCAACCAATCAATGCCCATGAGCGCATTCTTGAAGGCGGCTATTAATGAGCTGGTTAAAACGAGATCTCGTATTCAAGTAGAAGGTCTTGCCCCTCCCATAATTCAGTTAGCAACAGACAATCTTGAAATATATTTCCTTAACTTTGGTTTTATCATATCCCTCAAAATCAAATCTCATTTACTAATGTAGCCTCATTGCAAATAATAAGCTAAGGGTCATTCAAGCATCATTGTCAATAGTAAATCAAATTTTGTTTGTAACTTGTTCATGAAAAAACATGTTCTTTCTGTCGTATGTTGTCTTTGCAGCAATAAGATGTTTAAATGACCTTTGCACTAGTGTTGGTATTCTTGTTGAATTGTTGTTTCGTGTAGGCGTTTTCTGTAAACGGTATAGGCATAATCCCATTTTGTGGATTATGTAAGTACATGTAAGTAAAGATCCAAATTCAATGTTGTATTCGTCAATCTATCGTAACAACGAATAGATAAATTCGTGATGACGAACATAGATTTAAAGAGGTGTTGAACTAAATGATTTTCATTTGCTAATTTAGGAGTGTAACTCAGTTTTGCTGCTTGAACAACATGTCATTCTTGTTAATTTTGAGCAGTTCTCAAAACTGCTTTAAACAATTGTTGTCATTGCTTGGCCAATTGTTTGATTACCGCTCTCCAAAGATTGACACACGTCATTTGCTATTTTTGTAAATTTACAATAAACGCTTGAATGTAGATTTGTCCAACCATATTGAAAAGGTTTTTTATGGCAAAATTTTTTTGCAGTTGGCTTGTAAGATCGTGATTGTGCCAAAAGCTTTTTTCCTGTCACGACGAAAATTGCTATAATACTGTAAATGTGACGCTCATTGATATTTGTGATAGTAATTCGTGAACTATGCGTAATTCGTCATACTCAGTGTTGCCAAAAATTCCTGCCTTTTGCCAATATTTATGCTAATAAAAGATTGGATGTTTTTCGGCCTAAATTGCACTAACACCAAATATACGAGTGCATAGCTTTATTTCTGCAAACGCTGGTCCAGGGTTGCCGTCCTAAAATAGAAGTGGGTAGGCTCTATCCAGCTGCAGTATAAATGGTTTTAAAAACAACGTCTGTGGGGCTTCGCGCCCCAAACCCCCATCTCTCTCCCTCATAAAATGTTGTTTGCGTCGATTTTGGTAGCATGGCAAAACGTGCAGTAGGAACATACCGCATGGATGGTACAGCAGGTTAGAGCATTGTTTAAGCAACTCTTACGATCGCAAGGTCGTTGGTTCAACTCCCACCAGCATCGTTGCTGCGTCTTTGATCAAGAAGTTCTTAACGACAAAAATCTTTCTTCGTTGGATCTCCATGAGCAGTAAATAGCAAAAGTAAGAATCTGAAATTCAACCAGAAAATTAACATATTATCGGCTGCCCTTAAGCGAGTCTGAATTTATCCTATAAGAGCGCTTGCGTCGCATTCTCGTGATAGGAGAATAAAGACGGAAGAAATCAAACCAAATCAAGATTTTAAACTTTTTTCATTAAAACAGAATTGATGAAAATAAGGAAACAGAAAAGAATATGATATATTTCAAACAACTACTGAAAAAAAGCCACGACAATGTAGAACGTATAACAAAAGACGCAATCAATTTAATTTAATCCTTTCAATGAGACTAGTTATGAAGAAGTCTAGAAAACCACGAAAGACTGTTCTAACTAAAGGTCTTCATGATTTAATAGCAAAGCATTTCTGAACGTGTGACAAATCATCGTAGCTTTATAAGAGTTACTTGCAAGACTTATTGTCTGTAGCCAGTCCATGACATCGCTACCATGTAGTCAGGGTGCGCAATGGTGACCCGTTCACCGAAATCAGTAATAATGCTGACACATTATTGATTGTTAGTTTGTTGCGTTCAGATGTCGTGGTTATGTTGATTTAGGAAAAACCACGTTCAGTTTCAAAGGAGCTTATGGGAATGGTATTTATGTTTCTATCAATTAAAGGTTGATTGATGACACCGCAAACTGGATTTGGAAACTTTTCTGGGATTGGGATAGTATTCCCAAAAATCAAATGTAACCCCATTAGGACCCAATGAAAACCAATAATATATGCACTTCACAATCTCTTCCCCTTTTTTTCATGTGGTTTCTACGTCTGGCCAAAGTTCCGGATACAAAGCTTCCAATAATTTAATCCTTATCAGAGCATAAGTTCAGTTGATTTTGACCAGAGATATTCCGCCTATCCAATTCAGACATATCCGAGCGATTGCGTTTCTGTTGCTACGAACTCAAAAGATATGAATGGAAAAACTAAATCAGCTCGAAACTTTATTTATACATTAATACGCTAAGACAAATGCATTTCGCTATAAAGCATCATCAGTGCTGTAAAAGAACAATAAAAAAAAGCAACTAAATCTAAGATTCCAAGCAATAGCTGTACTGACAAATCTACACTCATCACACAAGTAATTATATATCCGGCGTGTCAAAACAAATAATTTCATATTATAGTGTTGAACTATTATCCACAACGCAGCAGACCATTATGACGAAAAAAATAAGATCAAAACGCAGGCTGATTGTAGACTAAATTTAATGTAGTAAAAACATTAAAGCACAGTGAGAAGTAATACTAGGTTACATGCGGGGTAAAATCATTTTATTAATATTTATTTTAGCATTAAGTATGCGATACCATTTGGCTTCATACAAGTTTAAATTTTCAAATTCAGGTTTTATAATAAAGATAACAAAAAAACATTGCGCTATATCAGGTTTACCGGTAAATATTTCCTTATGATGTTTATCATAATGTCTAAGTAGGGCCGAAATATCATTATTTTCAGAGTGGCAAAATTTGTTCCATAGTACTCGATGTTTTGTCCAACGTTGTGAGAAAGATGTCATTGTTTGACCAACATAGTAATTGTCACAGTTTTTGCGACATGCCGCGTAAATACCATAATCTTTGCAGTTTAGTTTTTGGGTTAAAGGACGTACTCCATTAGGTGTGCGAATATGTTTGATCAGTGGGACCATAGAATTATGTGAGCCATGATTGCCACATAGTGCACATTTACCACAGGGCTCAGATGTGCTCCATCCTGACCCTCAAGAAGACCAAATGAAAGCTTTTCATAGCAAGTGACAAAATTGCCCAGCGTCTGTGGGAGCTTGTATGCAAGCATTACGCTTGATTGCAGACGTTTTTTCATCTGGCTAGACCGCAGTAGTTTTGGAAACTGGGCAATCCATACGATTTTTTTCTGCTTGTTTTTCTTTAATTTGCTGTTGCTAATAGGATGAAATCTATCCACCCAAGACTTGGCCTGCTCAATTATCTTGGATGTGAGAGTTTTAGAAAACTTTAAAATTTTAGAAAAACTTTAGTTTTAGGAATGTTTTAGGAAACTCCAAAAGTCTAAATTCCTAAAACTCTCACATCCAAGATAATTGAGCAGGCCAAGTCTTGGGTGGATAGATTTCATCCTATTAGCAACAGCAAATTAAAGAAAAACAAGCAGAAAAAAATCGTATGGATTGCCCAGTTTCCAAAACTACTGCGGTCTAGCCAGATGAAAAAACGTCTGCAATCAAGCGTAATGCTTGCATACAAGCTCCCACAGACGCTGGGCAATTTTGTCACTTGCTATGAAAAGCTTTCATTTGGTCTTCTTGAGGGTCAGGATGGAGCACATCTGAGCCCTGTGGTAAATGTGCACTATGTGGCAATCATGGCTCACATAATTCTATGGTCCCACTGATCAAACATATTCGCACACCTAATGGAGTACGTCCTTTAACCCAAAAACTAAACTGCAAAGATTATGGTATTTACGCGGCATGTCGCAAAAACTGTGACAATTACTATGTTGGTCAAACAATGACATCTTTCTCACAACGTTGGACAAAACATCGAGTACTATGGAACAAATTTTGCCACTCTGAAAATAATGATATTTCGGCCCTACTTAGACATTATGATAAACATCATAAGGAAATATTTACCGGTAAACCTGATATAGCGCAATGTTTTTTTGTTATCTTTATTATAAAACCTGAATTTGAAAATTTAAACTTGTATGAAGCCAAATGGTATCGCATACTTAATGCTAAAATAAATATTAATAAAATGATTTTACCCCGCATGTAACCTAGTATTACTTCTCACTGTGCTTTAATGTTTTTACTACATTAAATTTAGTCTACAATCAGCCTGCGTTTTGATCTTATTTTTTTCGTCATAATGGTCTGCTGCGTTGTGGATAATAGTTCAACACTATAATATGAAATTATTTGTTTTGACATGCCGGATATATAATTACTTGTGTGATGAGTGTAGATTTGTCAGTACAGCTATTGCTTGGAATCTTAGATTTAGTTGCTTTTTTTATTGTTCTTTTACAGCACTGATGATGCTTTATAGCGAAATGCATTTGTCTTAGCGTATTAATGTATAAATAAAGTTTCGAGCTGATTTAGTTTTTCCATTGATATGTTATCAGAGCATATGTTGACATTTGTCAACATTGATTTTTTTTCGTTTGATTGCACTCGCCCCCTATATGCTAGCTCAGCGCCATTCACCGACGAAGGAAAACTTCTTATCAGCTTACTATTGCAGTGATATCAAAATCCCAAATTGTTTTTACAATGGGTTATTTGCATTTTATCTTAATCGGGACATCTGTTGACAAATGTCAACAAATAGAAGTAATGGCAAATTAAGAGAGACATAAGGCCTTTGAGATTTAAAATTACTATGAATGACTGTTACTATGGCTGTAACTGAATAACTATTGTTACAACTAATAATTTGTTATTGCTTCAACACAATTGCCAGCAATTTGTAAGAAATTTGCAACTGCATTTAATGATTTGATCTTTGGCAGGAGGAGATTAGGTTTCTGTCAGCAGTTCTTATATCTCAGAGTTAGTAGTATGTATATTTCAGAATACTTACCTAGATATTAGTACATTTCAGAATTTAGAACATAGAAATAATACCAGTAGATAGTCATACACTTTACTTGGGTTGAAATACTAACTAATTGCAACTGCCGTTAATACGATTGCTTGGGTAACATAGCTAAAATTTTGCTTATGGATAGACAGAGAAGATTTACGTTTCAAGAGGCCCTCAAACAACTGCAGACAGTTTTTGATGATGTAAACAACGATTCTGATGCTGAGGCTACAAGCAGCAGCAAAACGAAATCTATTGTTAATGACGACGAAGTTCCATTGGAAGAGGTACTTTCTGACATAGACGTGTTTGAGGAAGAAAATAAAGATGCTGGTAGTGATGAATATCAAGAACCTAATGACAATGATGGTAGCTCAGAAGATGAAGCTCAAGTAGCAATAACAGCTGGAAATGGATTATTATAATAATCCTTTTCCCAGCAGGCTCAGAAGAAGAAATATATTGACACAACAACCTCGAATTATGGCTGCTCCTAAACATGAAGTGGATGCTTTCAAAATATTCTACCGACCTGAAATTATACTTCAGACAGTACGTGAAACGAATAGAAAAGCAAGGCACGTCAGACATCAGCGCAAATTGTAGCCAAACTCTATCTACAAAAATTTGCATCCCAAGAAGTTGAAGCCGGTCTTGCTATTACGATTCGTGCTGGCTTGGACAGAAATAACTTCACAGACTTACATCGCTGTGGAAGCCTATTGACATTAGACCATTTTGCAGAGTCACTATGGCATTGAATCGATTCAAATTTCTACTACGTTGCATGCGTTTCGATAACTATCGTAATCGACGAGCAAGACAAAGAAACGATAGATTAGCTGCTATCCGATAAGTATGGGAAACATTCAACAGTAATCTGCGCAACATCTACATTCTTAATGAGGCCTTGACTGTGGATGAAGAACTCGTTAGGTATCGTATCAAGATTCTCACACGAACATACATGCCATCAAAACCAAGGTAATACAGTGTTAAGTTTTTTTGGCTGTGCGAAACCACAACAGGTTTCGCTCTGAAAGGCATGATTTATTCTGGAAGGGAATCTGACTCGGGACCTCATAGAAACCTCGCCAATGACATTGTAATGAAATTGTACTCAGTTTATTTTGGTACAGGTCGAGATATATATGTTGACCGGTTTTTTACCTCTCATGGCCTGGTGTGCAATCTTTTGCAGCAAAATCTGACACTAACTGGGACAATTATGGCTAATTGGCGTGAAGTACCATCGCAGTTCAAAGCAGCAAAAGGAAGAGAGGTTGAAAGCACTAAGGTATTGTATGACCATTCTAACAAAATTATACTATTGTCATATGCCCCCAAACGGAACAAAAATGTGTTATGATGTCCTCTTCACACTCTTCTATTTCAATGACGGTCTGTCACAAAAAATCTACAGTTATCACAGATTACAATAATCTTAAAGAAGTTGACATTCTTGATGAAAATTGTGAAGAATTTAGTTGCTTGAGGAAAATAAAACGTTGACCAATGGTTATCAATTACAATTTGATAAATGTTGCCACTAACAACGCTTTTATCGTAATGAGAAGCAGTGGAAAACGTGACAGAAAAACAGATTTTCTCGAGCGACTAAGCTTTCAGCTAGCTCAACCATACGTAAAGAACCGAAAATTGAGAGGCAAAACAAAGGTACTTGCCGAAAAGATAGGGTTTATTGATGATGCTTCCAACACCATAAACCTTACAGTTCAAGGCATCAAACGGGAAGATGTTACAGATGTGGGAAGCATACTCGCCTTGCATGCTTGGTTTGTTGCCGACGCAGCACAGAAAATTACCAAAAAACACATATTGCTTAAAATCCTGAACAATTTGTGGTTGACTACATGTTTGTGTATTTTTGCGTTTGAAATAGAACCTTTGTTTGTTAAAATTTTGTTGTACTTGAACTAAGAGCTAAACAAGCTAAAATAATACCTGGGGTAGGAAGCAGACCCTGGATTTTAGATTCAAGATTGTAATGCTTTGTCAAATACAAATTAACCGTACAATCAATGGATCGCGCAGCGCGATCAGTCGATTGCGCTGGGAGATTAATCATTCGCGCATATCGATCATAAAAGAACAGCATATATACTTTGAAAACAGTGCGCATCAGCATTGAAAAACACAAGAAATTGACATGTTGACAATTGTCAACATATGTTCCGATTAAGTTACACAAAAACACTGTTCTGATAAAGGTTAATGCACTACGCATCAGCAATTTTTATCAATTGCTACGATATATTGTCAATGAGAGCTTGAATAAATCTTTTTTTCAAAAAAAATTTTGACTGCGAGATTCATAAAGATGCACATCTACTCCCCACAAGCTTTTGTTGTTCAGATGATAGAGTGACTTGATGCTGAAAAGAATTCTTGTTTTCAGAAACAGCTGTTTTTATTTTACGGAGTGCATTGATGGACCATATAATGTGCTTATTACCCTTTATCACATTCGTGTCGCGCCTATGTAGTTTTTAATAATGCAGGTAGTTCAGCTAAGCACGTGTTGACAAGAACCAAATACTCGACAAATTGAACAGTTAACATCTTTCGAATCATACCCGTATACACTGCTTTGTCGTGTGTTTTTAGAAACTTGCTTACCGACCATCGTTTGAAATGTTGATAAAGAGCTGAATAGTTATGAACAGGAGCATTCACGGCTCGGCAAGAAAACGCAACCAAACGTACATCAAACACTTTTCTAATCTTCTTAATTTCGATTTCTAGCCCAGTGGAAATTTGTTGTAATTGACGCGTAGAAGTTTTGCAGGTTATGAGTAGCAGCAATGTAGTTTATCAAAAAAAGCTTATGATAAAAACTATTGTTGCTGCTGGCTACTTCGTTGAAACGCACACTTGATGTGTAGTGGTTTTCTATTAAACGTAAAACTTAATTAATGCGAAATAAACGGCAAATAAGATTAAAGTAACATTAAATAAAGAAAGTAATAATAACAAGCGGTGGTCACACACGCGAATTCCTTTT
This sequence comes from Trididemnum clinides, assembly GCA_963675345.1. Taxonomy (NCBI): domain Eukaryota; kingdom Metazoa; phylum Chordata; class Ascidiacea; order Aplousobranchia; family Didemnidae; genus Trididemnum; species Trididemnum clinides. The sequence goes on along the minus strand of OY776290.1, from coordinate 39,809,879 downwards.
GCACTACCCAAATCAACATTAACTTTAATTACAATAAATCAAGAAAGAATGCAAATTAAATCAAACATCATATCACTTACCAACTGTTGCGGAAATCGCAGCCAACAACAGTCGCCATATCCGACAGTATACTTTTATACAAATATATTTAACACGCTAAATCAAATAGAATCAATTAGTTCTTAGTTAAAACTGCTCGTTTCCAAAACCCAATACTCTACAGTAAATGTCAAACTAAAACACAAATTCCAGTTTACATGCAAATAAATGCTTGCATTCTAAGGACGAATGCAAGCGCGTAATCAATAAAAGCGTCGTTCAAACAAAAAGGTTGCCTGCGTCGATAAATCAAATAAATACAAATCTGCGCTAAAAGCTGCAGTAACATACCCCCACCCAAATGTTCAAACGGAACATTTAAGCACACACAAAAAAACTGCAGCTTCCGAAATTCACACACCACCAAAAAAAATGTAGTCAGCGCCACCACTTGTAAACAAAGAACTTATTGAAACAAAAACTTAAGCACACAAAACGTTTGCATAATCCAAAATTTTGGCTTAACTATGTTTTAACACGATATTTACAATATAACCATAACAGGAGAGAGCATATTAACACAAATAATATTAGGCCTAAATAGCACGCATTTAATTAAACATCGTCTCTGTCCTTTTCATCAACCCCAAGAATTTTGTAAAGTTTTGTAATGGGGCGTTTCAAAATGCTAAATTGCGTTTTCACATAAACTTGTCGCACCTTATTGTGCCGATCGGGTATAACTTCAGTCACTCTCCCAAGAGGCCATGAACCTCGAGGAGCGTTTTCATCACAGACTAGTACAATGTCGTCCACCTTGAAGTTGTCACTTTCATGTTGCCACTTGGAACGCACTTGCAAATTTTGAATATATTCCGACGACCAGCGTCGCCAAAATTCTTGCGCTAAGTACTGCACTTGACGCCATCTTCTTTTGGAATAACAGTCTCGAACAGCTTCTCTTAGTTCCTTTTCAGCACCGACAAAGTTGGTGCCATTGTCACTGAATATAGCTCGTGGTTGCCCTCGTCTTCCAATAAAACGCCGGAGAGCATTTATAAATGAATTTGTGGTCAAATCGGCAGCTATTTCGATATGAACTGTTCTTATGTTCAAGCAGGTAAACAGGTAACCATAACGCTTTACTGTACTTCTCCCCTGCTTAACATAGAATGGGCCGAAGTAGTCCACTCCTGAAAAATAAAAACTTGGTTTAAAGGGAGTCAAACGTTCTTGTGGTAATTCTGCCATTAATTGTTGGCCACATGATTTGTTGCGTTTTCTACAAAATATACATTTTCCCAATACTCCACGAACAGTCAGAACACCTTTGATTACCCAGAACCTTTGACGTAATGATGTCCACGTATTGGACATCCCTGAATGCCCCAGAAGGCGATGTTGATCTTCAATAATCAAACGGGTTACATAATGCTTAGGGGGAAGTATAATAGGATGTCGACTTTCATAATTCACGGGTGCCTTTTGAATTCTGTCACCAACTCTAAGAATGCCAACAGAATCAATAAATGGATGAAGCTTAGCAAATTTACTCGATTTAGGCAAACGCTTTTTTGCCTGAACAATCGAAATTTCGTGGAAGGCATAAGCTTGAACTTGCTTGATAATTTCGATTTCAGATCCTTCTAAATCAGACACTGTTAGTGATTTCTGGCGAGTTACGTAACGTTTCATTAAATAATTCTTCAATTTTATGATCCACGCAATTGCACATTTTAGCTTGTACCACGAAGAGTATCGATCAAACCTATCTTGCAAAGTCACTTGTGGTTGGATCATAATTGATGCCACACTTTTATTTAAGACACAAAATTCAGCAGGAAGTTCGGGGATTAGGCATGGGCATTTTGGCCAAAAGGATGAGGGCGAATACAAAAACTCGGGACCTTTTATCCAACGTGAGTTAGTAAACTCGCTGGCGTTCAAGCCTCTACTCCCGTCACCAGCCGGGTTTAATTTCGATTTGGCATAATTCCATTGTGACGGGTTCGACGATTCTTCAATTTTTGCTAGTCTATTGGCTACAAATGTAGGAAACCGTTTAGTACAATTGTTTATCATGTAGAGAACGGCAATAGAATCTGTCCAAAAGAATGATTTTACGGTGGTAACATTTAATTCAATTCTGATCATGGCATCGCATTTAGCAGCAAGAGTGGCTGCCGTTAGTTCTAAATGAGGTATAGAAACAGTCTTTAGCGGCGCCAAACGTGCCTTTCCACAAACAAAACAACAGTGAATATCACCACAACTATTAGTTGCCACAATGTAAGAAACAACTGCAAATCCCGAACAGGAGGCATCACAAAAATGGTGCAGTTGTACATTATCAGGCTTGCCAAAAACTGCCAGGAAAAAGCAACGCTGAACAGCAATATTATTCAGCAAGGGCATTCCCTCCAACCAATTTTCCCAAGCACGCATTTCACCATCGTTAATTTTTTCATCCCAACCAAGGCCATTTCTACACAAATTTTGTAATAACAGTTTAGCTTTCAAAATGACCGGGGCAGTAAACCCAAAGGGATCGAACAACATGCTAATGACTGAGAGAATTCCCCGACGAGTAAACGGTTTTCTTTTGTTATTAATAGCAACAAAAAGATTGTCATTTTTAAAGTCCCAGTGAACACCTAAAATGCGCTCACCACTAACTTTAGCACAGTCAAATAAATGCGTCGCAGATTTGGATCTTTCTTCTTCAGGTATCGTATTTAAAACTTCTTCTCTATTACTTAACCATTTAGTAAGTCTAAATCCTCCCTTCGACAACAAATTCGTAACCTGTGAAATTAATTTAAGTGCCTTTTCAACAGTGGGAACAGACTTCAACATATCATCCATGTAGAAATTATCTTTAACTGTAGCAATAACTTCTTCCTCAAACTCATTCAAATTATCTTCAGCGGTTTGATGCAAAGCAAATATCGCACAAAAGGGAGACAATGTGGCTCCAAATAAGTGAACTTGCATGCAATATTCTGTCACTGGGGCTTGTAAATTGCCATCTTTCCACCACAAAAATTTTAAATACCTGTGATCACTTGGCTTTGTTCGAACTTGATTGAACATTCCTTCCACGTCAGACACCACCGCAACGGCTTCTCTTCGAAAACGACATAACACACCAACAAGGGAATTCAATAGATCTGGTCCTGGCAGAAGCTGATTATTAAGCGATTCTCCTTTACACTGAGCCGCACAATCAAAAACAACTCGCACTTTGTTTGGCTTGTTGATATTAAATACTGGATGATGGGGCAAAAACCAACATCTAACTTCATCATTTTTGTCACTCGTTTGGTTCCATTCGCTAGCGAAACCTTTCGTAATATACTCATTCATAGCGTTCACATACATATGCTTTAAATCAGCGTTAGCTTCTAGCCTTTTCTTAAGATGCGCTAAACGATTGCGAGCATAATCGTAATTACTTGACAAAGTGGGTGCGCCTGGCCTCCACGGTAAAGCTAGCTGATAATGACCTTTTTGAAATTCTTTAGACTCTGAAACTAACTTCAAAGCATATCTATCTTGTTTGGACAATCCTCTGCCAATGATTTTCTCCGGAAGTTCTTCCATTTTCCATAGGCACTCGACTTGTTCGTCCAACAGCTGATCTGACATTCTGTAGAAATTCACTAAGCAATTTTTTCGTTTCGAGATTGTTCTCGGACCAATTAATGACCAGCCTAGTATTGTTTTAAGAGCATAAGGATGCTTGGGGTTTCCACGTCTTTCTTCCATAGTCCAGAAAACTTCTGGTACATCTGTACCAACGAGGAGTAATACTTCTGCATTATTTAAACTAGGAATCGTTAGATTCTTTAAGTGAGTCCACACTTGCAAATCATTTACAGTTAGGGAAGGATTTGGTGCAACGGGAATCTCATCGATGCAATACACATTAGGAAGTTGAAGAAACTGGTCTCCGTTCAAAGGCGATACTTCCAAAGATACTCGTTTCTCTATGCGCCACTCCATTGTATGGTTTATAGTGGAGATAGTATAATGAGCATCTTCACCACGAATTTCCAATTGATCAATCAGCTTCTGTGAGCACAAGGTCGTAGTGGAACCTTGATCCAAAAATGCGTATCATGAAACTTGTCGATCTCCACTAAAGACTGTTACGGGAACTATGTTCAAATAGGATTGTTCACTCGATTCAATCATAGCACAAGTCGATTGCGCTTTAGTTAAACCCACTGTAGACTGCGAGGTAGTAGGTCTGCCCTCAGGTTCAACGGACAACCTGTGACTCTGATGTAGCAATGAATGGTGTTTTTCTTGACATCCCTCTCTGCAACAGATTCTCAAAGATCGACAAAAACGTGCCACGTGACCCTTGGAAAAACAATTGTCGCACAAACGGTTCTGTCGTAAAAACGCAATCTTATCAGCATGACTTTTAGATCTAAACCTGGTGCAGTTTGACAACTTGTGATTTTCAAAACAAAGATAACATTTGACAGGATTAGAGGCTGGAGCAGAAACTGGTGATTCATTGACCAACATGGAATGAACTTGCATTTTACTGCTCTTGCCTACTCTATTCAATAACAGACATGCGTAAGTGGATCTAGCTACCTCAGCTTCAGCTTTGACAAAACAAACTAAATCTTCAAAGATAGGGTCTTCGCCAGTTTTCTCAATGTCAGCGGCACGACGAACCCATCGTGTCTGTAACTGATACGGTAAACGTTTAACGACTCGAGTCATGATTTCAAGATTGTTCAGGTAAGACGCATATTTTAATTGGGATAAGGTGATATTACACTCTTCAAGCTCTCGAGCAAGTTGCATAATTCCTTGCTTGTCGTCAGGTCTCAAATCAGGTCCTTGCAGCAATTTTTCTAAGAATGATCTTGCTATAACGTTTTTTCTTCCAAAATTCTCCTCAAGAATAGCTTTAGCTCCAATGTAACCAACGCTTGGTTCCAATAGAGAACAAAACTCAATCATTTTCTTGGCTTCTCCCTCACAGTGCTGAATTAGTAACAATAAACGCTTGTTCGGATCCAACAAACTACTTTCAATATTAGCTTCAAACGTTTTAATAAACCTAGTATATTGCATAGGTTCTCCTCAAAACTAAGAAAGTTCAATTTTTGGTACATCTAAACTTTCCCTTAACAACGCCGTGGTTTTATCCATTCCGTCTCGGTAGTGCCTAGGACTAGGACCTGCCAATTCCCAAGGCTGATTGATTTCGTCATTATTTATCAAATGGTCATTAAACTTCACAGAATTTCGACCCGCCACGACTCTACTTGGCTCTAAAATTGCTCTGTCTGGCGCAAAGTATCCGCCTCGATCCGATTCTTCTTTAACTACTTGTCGTTCTAACGAGGCTTGCTCTAGTTCTTGACGAGCCTTTAACATTTCTAAATTGTGTTTTCTTCTTTCGTCATCTTCTGCTTCTTTTCTTTTTCTGTCAGATTCTTCGCTTTCAATTCTCAATCTTTCTTCGAGATGTTGTAACTTTAAACGCGCTAACTCTTCTTTAGCCACCAATTTAGCTTTACTAGCGCTACTGGAAGAACTATGTGTGCTCGTGCTAGTGGAGCTCTGAGAAATATTCGAACGCAAAGTTCTCGGACCTGACGTTGAAGTTATTTCTATTGACGATACTTTCATAGACTTCAACCAATCTGTTGCTTTTATGTCGAATTCTGCCTTAACAACGTATTGCTCCTTCAGCCTCAACAAAATATTTTTTGATTCTGGTTCGTCCGAGGATTGCAATTTAATACCGATCTTGTCTAACTCAACAGTCAATATGTTAATTTCTTTCAAAATTGAAATAAGTTCGGAGGTTGACGTTTTCCTAACCATAACCTGGTCTGCATTACCATAAAGTGCTTCTAACTTTTCGATTATCTCATCGAGACGCTTCCGAGACGAGGCCATAATCTTGTCACTTCGACGCGGCGAAAACAAGAACGAAATTACCTTGAATTGTTATGATCCGATGCGAAGCCGAAATCTTGGGAGGTTGAAAACTTTGCGCCTCTTTCGTAGTTGAAACTTTGCGCCTGTTCCCGAAGTTAAAAACTTTGGCCTATTCCGCAGTTGAAAACTTTGGCTTCTTCCGCAGTTGAAAACTTTGTTGCTGCTGGCTACTTCGTTGAAACGCACACTTGATGTGTAGTGGTTTTCTATTAAACGTAAAACTTAATTAATGCGATATAAACGGCAAATAAGATTAAAGTAACATTAAATAAAGAAAGTAATAATAACAAGCGGTGGTCACACACGCGAATTCCTTTTGCACTATCCAAATCAACATTAACTTTAATTACAATAAATCAAGAAAGAATGCAAATTAAATCAAACATCATATCACTTACCAACTGTTGCGGAAATCGCAGCCAACAACAGTCGCCATATCCGACAGTATACTTTTATACAAATATATTTAACACGCTAAATCAAATAGAATCAATTAGTTCTTAGTTAAAAACTGCTCGTTTCCAAAACTCAATACTCTACAGTAAATGTCAAACTAAAACACAAATTCCAGTTTACATGCAAATAAATGCTTACATTCTAAGGACGAATGCAAGCGCGTAATCAATAAAAGCGTCGTTCAAACAAAAAGGTTGCCTGCGTCGATAAATCAAATAAATACAAATCTGCGCTAAAAGCTGCAGTAACAACTATCAACAGCTTTTATAGAATCGCCCACAGCCAACTTAACCCTATTAAGGCCGGGCTTTTTTTGCTTTCTATGTCCGGGGGGGGGGGGGGGTCGATTCGACCCGACACTTTGGCAGCTAATAACTTTTAAACCGCTCACAATAGCGATTCCGTTTTTGCTCAGATAGATGCAGAATTTATTTTTCAATCTAATTATATACTTTTGGTTATGATCAGATTAATAGCGTTCAAGTTATTGCAAATTAAATGCACAGCATTAGTTTTTAGATTTTTGACTGAATTTAAAATAAAGAAACGGCCGGCGAATTTTCTTTTTTCGTCGTGTTTACTCTTCGACGTTGTAGCTTTGCGATTGCCTAAGCGAAATTTATCAATGTCAGCTACCAGGTAAAAAGTTCAACAACTCATCATCAATTTGCCATTTCGCTTTTTACGGGAAAGTTACCAGCCATGATGTTTGTATAACATTTCTTATGTTGGACTACTCGCCATATGCCTTATCTCCAGCTAGATTTTTGTGACTTGAATTGACTGTTTTAAAAGTGAAGCAGGGTGTGAAATAGCATTTCAACGACAAAAATTTCTTAGCTTTATGAAAATATTACTCTTCATTTAGACAAAAAATACAAGCTATGCTTGTTCATCAAGCATAAATATTTTTATTGATCAAGACATAAATCTCATTCAAATTAAGGAATGCTCACGAATCATTGGACTTTTTTATTCTTTCCTCTCCCCTATGCGACGCAATACGACGTTTTTGTAAGCCTCTCCCATCCTTGTGTGCAGACTTGACGATTAGAATTTTTTAGCATTTTCAAATTAAATCAAACTTGGAATTAGAGCATTAATGCTTTTCTCAAATTAGGGTAGAATAAAATGAGAACTTTTCTGATTATCACAAATTAAGTAGAATCGGAATTAAAATTAGAGCTTTCCAGTTTTTCTGAAATTAGTTTGAAATTTTAATTACCAAGCGAATTTTGATGCCATTTGAACATCTTCGCAAAACCACTTTGTATTTGCGACAATTCTAAGACTTTTTCGTTTTTGCCATCAAATCATTGTGAAGACCTTTTTTCTTTTTGGAGATCACCTGATTTCGATTTTGATTTTCGGCCAAACTGTTCGCAAATAATAAAAAAAAGTTCTTGTCATTTTCCAGATTCGCCTCTTCGTTCATGAACTTTTCTAAAATTAGATTAGAATTGAAATTAGGGATTTTTTATATTACACTAGAATAAGAGACTTTTAGTCTTTTTTCAAATCAGAATTAGCGACTTTTTGCTGTAATTTACCGAATTAGCCAGCTAGAATTAATCAGTTGTGCAAATCTGCGTATGTAACGAGTTGCATAAAAAAGTGCTCAAGCAAACTTAAGTTTTGGATTTGCTACAAAAACCTGTGACATCGAATGATTGTAAACTTTGATTCTTTTTAATAGCAAGTTTGTCCTACAACGATATGTCTATATAGCCTATCTTTTATCCCTCTCACCATGACAACACCAATACGGCAGTTTTGTTTCCCTCTGTAGGCGTTATATGATATTTATACGGTGCTTACAATTTTATATTCCACCAGGATTAATTATAATGTCACCAATTTGAGCTTTATCATCGCAACTTGTGCTTTGAGGCGTTAGTGACTTTAAAGCTATTAATTAAAAAATTTCTTGCAATTAACAGAATACATTAGAAATGTGAAACGAAATAGGCTATTTCTGGATTAGCTAGTGTATTGCAGTCATACGCAGTCATGCTGTTTCTGCTTATAATCTATCGTCTAATATGAAAATACGGGAACACTACATTGAATTTACGGGTAATATCAACAATACATATATCACCGTCAAAAGCAGCAATACGCTTGTCTGCGTGTGTATGTGACGAATCATATGAAAAAAGTCCTCAAGCAAACTTAAGTTTTGGATTTGCTACAAAAAGCCTGTTACATCAAACGATTGTAAACTTTAATTCGTTTTATCATCAAGTTTGTGCTACAACAATAGGCCGACGTAGCCTACCTTTTATTCTCTCCCCCATAATAACACCAATACGGAAGTTTTGTTTCCCTCTGAAGGCATCTTGTGATATTTATACGGTTCTTGCAATTTGATAGTCACCGGAAGCTAAAGAGGCTGTGTTTTCAATTCGTCGTTTTTTTCGTCAGATACTTCATTCAAAATTTTACTTAACACTTCTTCAGGTCATACATTGACATGAGCTATTTTTTACTACTTTTGTTTGCAACATTTATATGCCTGAAAGAAGAAAATTATTCGTTAAATATCATATAATCAGGGTTACCATCTGCCTACACCAAAAAATAAGCACGCTGCTGTGCAATGACGTAATAGATTACCACTCCTAAAAATTTTGTATAAAAAAAAATAATATTAGTATCACCTGGTATGAATTTTTCCTAGCGATTAACAAATTGAAAAAAATTGAAATACTAGAATTAACGGAAATTGAGTATTTTTATACAAGCAAGATCTATTTATTGATTTAAAAGCCAAATCATAAATATCTATCACCACTAAGAATTTGCTTAAGCAGTTTTTGATCTTTGGAAATGACTTCGCGCATCTCAGAGCAACTGAAGTCTAAATTTACTCGAACTTGAAACAGTGATTTGACAGGTTTTTTACTTAGATGATTTCTTTCCTTACTCCATTGCAATGGGACAAGAGAAAATACTCATTCCACGAATAGATTGCTGATCGGAATAGAGAAAACACTAGCAACTAATTTCTAAAAAAGCCGTAGAGAATCATTTTCAGAAAAAAGTTTCATCCACTTCGTCTCTGGGCTATCTTCATTGAATGTCTCATCAGGAATATTTTCAAGCATATCATTGAGAGAGGAAACTTCGTCAAACAGCTATATGCCGTCGCTACCTCGGGATTGACCTATTTCGCCATTTCTTTTACTTCTTTATATGTAACTGACCGATTTCTCAGCAGTGTCCAGGCGACGTTGGCTGGATGCTTATCTGGTCGATACCATTTGTCAATGTATTCTAGAGTCACTTCATAAAATTCTTTGAAGCTTGATTTTAGCACCTCAGCACAGTCACTGTCAATTCCTTTTAATAATTCATCTGTTTTTGCTCCATAAAATTCTGAATTACGACGCTGAAAAATGGCCGTCTTGAATGCTTTAAAGATGCCAGCCAGTTCCGGAAATAATGCACTAGTGCTCTGTAACAGAAATAGCGGCTTTTTGAAAACCGACAAAGCACTATGAAGAAACGACACGATAACAAGCGACTCTTCTGATCTGAAAAAATTCTCAGGAATCCGTGGTGGACACCGTAGGGAGAGAAAGTGTTGCGTTAGTGGTTCCCAAAGTTCTATCATCTTTTCAAGCACATTACCTAAAGTAGTCCAACGTGTTGGCGTGTTAGTGAGAAGTGCAGTGCACTGAGCTTCAAGTTGTGCGCAAAATTGTTTAAGATTTTGTACTCTACTACTTTGACTCTTGAAGTGACTGCAGATTTTTAAAACTATTGTTTCAATGTCTACGGTAAGTTTTTCAGCTCCCTTTTCAGCTGCATTATGTAAAATATGTGCAGGACAACCAATTGGGATTAAACGTGCACTGGTTTTTTCTTGCAGGCGATTGAAAACGTTGTTTTTTCCTGTTTGTTGCCAACCCCCAAAGTTTGCTGGTGCATTGTCAGCACAAAAAGAAGTTATATTTTCAAGCTTGAGCCCATTTTCCTCAAGAGAAGAACAGATGAAGTTCATTATCTGTTGTGATGTTTCACATGACATTGACTGCAGATCGAGAATTTGCACTCGCACTCCAACCTTGACGCTGAAAAATCTGACAACCAAGGGAAAAAGTTTCACTTCGTTGTGATTAGAAGCATCTATCGATATTGAAAATGGGTTTTCTCCAAGTTCTGATAATAATGATTTCTGGGCAAATGGAGCAAGCACACCAGTGATAATGGATGCTGTTTTTGTTCTGGCACTTGTGAATTTTTTCGCTATGTCAGAATCCCTGAAAATCGCCTTTATGAGATGTGTAGTGCAATCATTAGAAAGAAATGATTGCTGATGCTTGGCAGTATGAAATGCCCAAGCCCCCCTGCTGCCGCCGCCTTGTAATCCAGGTTATTTGGTGAAGTTCTGCTCGTAAAAAAATTCTTCATTGATTGGTTTGATGCAATACTCCTAGCATTATTTTTGTGTCTTGTGATAGCATTGTGTGCACTAATAGCTGTTTTTCACATGGCCTCAAGGTTGATTTCACTATCGCAATAGCAGCAGTGAGCATAGCTCTTGCCTTTTTGGCTTTGCTTTACATTAGCAAATTCTTTTTCATAATCATCACGAAATACATGCTTACGCTTACTCATTTTTCTAAAGTACGTCTAAAAATTATACGAATTAACTTTAATAAATGCTGTCACGCTTATATGATATCAGGTCGTACACAAAAGTTGTTGATTGTAAACCTGAGACGACTCAAATTACCACCCTCTATGATAATTACAGATACTTTAATACATTTATCGAAATTTCTTTAAGCTACTAGGCTTGCTTACAATATTATTTACGCAAGCCTATCTACTCTAACTATTCCCTTCTAATCTTAATCTTTCTACTCTTCGTAATTTTTACTACCATGAGCCTACCTGCTTACTACTCTACTCTCGCCAACAAAGCCTACTGCTCTCGCTAACAAAAACTTACGTAACAAAAATAAAAAGAACGCATGAGTAAACTCATCGCAATTGCACAAAATTAAAGAAACTACGGGAACATTTCCTGAATTACGTGATAGTAGACGATTGTTACGTGTGCTAGCCAGGTAATAAAGAATTTTATATGCAAAACAAAGCTTAATAAGCAAACAAATTATGCAAAACCTAGATGTATTAATCTATACTCTAGAAAATAAGCACGGCAATCGATAATAAGCACATTTCTTAGAAATAAGCGCATTCATATTTTGTAAGACATTGCTCTTGAAAATAAGCACAAATCTTAGAAATAAGCACGATATGGCAACCCTGCATATAATCATCACTATCTTATACACCGGCAGAATATTTAAATTTTAGTGGAAACGAGCAATTTGAACATTTCAAACATAGAACTAAAATGTAGTGGCTGCATTCCCAATGTCATAAGAAACTTTTGATTTCTTAACTATTTCTGTATTGAAGCAAAACAATTAGAAATTTAACTTATCGAACGTAACATGAACGTAGTTTGAAGTAGGGGTGGGCAAACTACGAGAGCATTTTGTGCGGCCCTCCAAACTTATACAAACTTCCATGAATTTAATTCAATAAGAAAGGGTTGGCCGCACTTGCCGTAATGAAGAGCCAAAAACGATAGAAGCCACCATTGAAAGAGCCGCTACGCAATTCTTAGTTTGAACTGACGCATTTTCCGTCCAAACAAAGAGTGATGATCTTTGTTTTTGGACGCCATCATTATCAAAGCCCTGTAATACGTCTTTACAAGAAGTTATTGCAAGATTTTAAGCTATTGCAAGCTCTTGCATTGCATACAGCTATTACCAGATTTTACGCATTGGCCCTCGGCGAATTCTTGAATGGTCGATGCGGCCGTCGGCTAACTCTTGAATGGTCAATGCTACCCTCCGACTAAAAAGTTTGCCCATCTCTGGTTTAGAAGAATGGAAATGACAAGACGATATTTGAGTCAGCATTCAATCTTATAATGTTGTGATAGTTGACGCAAGCTGTAGTTTGAACTTTAAACGTCAACTTCAATGCAAATGCCGTTCTGCTCGGCCATGCAGCAGGAAACGTAATGCTTTTACCAGAGGCGTCTTTATAAAAGTGGATAAAAGAACACGGAAAAAAAATCTTCATTTGCTTTTGGAAGTGTGTAGATGTAGAATACAAACACATTGCTTTTGTCACGCGGTCAACAGAAAAATATTTTCCACAGATGTTCCACAGTTCCTTCTCCCCTTAAAAAAATTAAATTTTGTGATTCACGATTGGCTTCTTGCGTTTTGGATTTGTATTTGCTGATAAAAATTCGGTATTCAATTAATTACTAACAGCTAACTCGTAAAGCAACGGAAATCAAGTTTTATAAAACTCCTAAATTAAATTTTGCTGTCTGTCGCCCCTGCGTCCCTTAATCTACCACTGCATATTTTCCATCCAATAAAGAATGCAAGTGCGCTTGTTGCTCTCCCACCAACCAATCCCCAATTTTAATTGGTAACAACATTACAAATCTTTGTGAAAAGCGTAAACTATATTATCACGCCGCCAAATTTATTTTCTGGTTTTGTGTTTGAAAACAATTCTTTTTGCTTTGTTGCATATGTCAAGTATCAAAATTACGAAATATGTGTTTGCATTACTTTATCGGTAGGTTATGGCCTAGCGTCAAGAAGGTATTATTTATTTAACTATAAGTTACAAAATAGCCGTGTATCTGAAAACACTTTGATGTTTTTGGCTTGTCAAATTAAGAGGTGCTATTCACAGCGAAAAGGTTTTGAGAAGAAAGATTTCTGAGAAACGGTACAAGTTTTACAGTCAGTGCGTCACTTCAAACAAATTCTGCGGTTTACGTAGCTCGTCACGGTTTTGCGTGTGCGCTCTTTCTCCTTTTTTTCTTTATTATACAAAAGCAATCGATGAAGAAATTTGCCCGAGCGGGTTTTGAAATTGCTATGTTTAAGTCAAAACTACAAAGAATATCTTTGTCAGTTTATGACCAACCAAAAGCCAGATAAATTTTAGGAAAAGTCAAAAAATTTCAAACATTTATCTCAAGCGGTCGCTAAGTTACAACAGTTTTAATTTGCTGTGGGTCGAATCGACCCCCCTCCTTGGCCAAATAGAGTTAAGTCGATGATTGAAGCAATGCCATAGAAGTAATTTGGGAAATTTCGATTTTTAACTATACCACTAGTTTTCCCAATCATGATAGATGCTTCATCGCTGCAAAAAGAAATTAGGTTGCGTTGTCGAAAGGCATTATCAATGCAACTATTTTTCAAAATCGTCAACATAGTGTCGCAAATGACTTCAGCACCTTGATCGCTTAATTCCACTGATTGCAAGAATATGTTTTGCGGATATTCTGCGTTATCGACTAACGCCCTGAGATACAAAATTAACCCATATGATTTCCTATTGGGAATCGTTCACATTTTGGTCTTGTTTTCACACCCAGAAATAAAATTGAACTTGGTTTTGATGGTACTTTATAGGAGGACAAGTGATTTATATTGTGTGTCGAAAACTTGCTCAAATGTCATTTCTAAATGGTTTATTTGGATTGCTAGACTAAAAAATACCGAAATTTGTCAGTATTGTAATACTAGGTTTTAAAAATTGTTTTCACCACTGATTTCAGTCACAAACATCTGGATAGTTTACAAAATTGTTGTTTATATACTTCTAAGCGAGATAGAGTCAGAACTTTTTGAAGTTATTTTCAATACATGTAATGATTAGACTTTTAACACGTTCCCAGCGTCATATGAATATGAGCAATATGAGCAGTATTACTGTATTGCAGAACGTTTCCCGCATTTTTGAGCCAGTCTGACTGAAGCAATCACCAAGAGAGGAGATGAGTGAAATCATCAGCCTATGTTCATCAAGTTTAGACAATAAAAAGCTTGGGACACATGTGGTACAATTCGCCACAGCGAAGATAATACACTTCCTAATTGCGTATTGCTAAACATATGCAAAGTGGTTGTCGGCCCATATATGGTGCAATACGCAAATAGAGAATGACACTGTTGGGTCATATGTGGGCCACTACGCGGGGAACGTTTTAATATCGATCCCCGATTGGGGTCGTGGGCACTGCGATGTAGGTTCTGCAACAAAAGAAATAATTAACTTTGCTAAATGCGTCAACAAGAGAGAATTGATGTCACGTTTTCTACCATTGTTATGACTGATCTGAAAATTTTACTGTAATTACTATTTCTCCAATACAAAACTGACATAACTTCTGATGACTATGGCAAATATTTGTGTGTAATTTTTGCTTACGCATTAAAAAACTATAATATTTTCAGCCATTGTTGCATAATAATGCTTGCAGTTTTAAAAAACAATATAACCCCAGAATAAGTTAGTGCTTGTCAAAGTAAATCCGTAGTATACAGTGCACCAACTAACCGGTTTCGCCGGCGTCGCCCGACATGGCGCACATCAGTAACGTCGGGATTAAGTATTTCGGTTGAAATGGCTGCATCGGTTTCACCATCGGGCTTTGGTGTGAGCAGTAACAAACACTTAATGATTTTCGTGTACTTCCACAGTTCCTGTACACGTAATCGTGATTATCTTATTCTCTTAATCAAGATTGGTAATGCTCATAAATAAAGAATGTTGCCACAAACCTCAATGATATTTTATTAAGTGTGAGCGAGAGAGATTAAAGCACAGTCAAACATAATGGCGGCGGTCAAATATTGAATGCTTTCACAATCACAGAAATGCACTATTTAGTGGTAAGCCTATTTTGTGATTTGGTGTGGCCCCTTTATATATTTATACGGGTGGAATTAAGTTCGGTGACTGCGCTATTTGCTTTGTTCATAAACATCAAGTTGGTACTAATTGGGACATTGCTCCTATGCCCTAATCCGGGTTGTAGTAGGACTGACCTCAATCTTGAGTGGCCGTACAAAGTCTCTATCATTTTACAAATTCTTTCCGTTGCTTTAAACAAGTGTACGAGAATAACGAGAAAGTTGGCAATGGGCGCTGTAATGGCATTTGTTTTACGATAACACAAATCAGTTATTTGGTGGTATGCACATTTTACGACTTAGTGAACCTCCCGTCGTGAAAATAATGAACAGTAAACAAACAAATAATCATCAGCATAAATGATGTCCCTAGTCCTGATCTTCGTGTTGCTTGCTGTTTGGTACACTGCCAAGGCATTTGTAATTAAGGGAATTAATTATTAGAACAGCTAGCTACTGCTTTTTAATAATTGCATGTCTATTTGTACGACCTAAAGCCTTCGGTTGGGCGCATGTTACTTGGTCCTGGCATGAATTCAGACATGCAATAAACAAACTAATCTCAAATGAAGCACTTACGGTTAAGTTATTACAATAGCAGGGCTCCCCCATCACTAATGTCGAGATTAAGGGTTTCAAATAAGCCGGCCGCGACGACTTCACATAATTGCAAACAAAATTGCATCAACATTTAGATGATATGTAGCAGAAGAATATCATTTTGTTGCAAACGATAAAACAGGTCCATTTCTATTCCGCACTGTTGTATAGAGTGTCATCAATGTTTTGGTTGGAGAAGGATAGTTTTTAAATATTTAATGATTTCACTTTGAAATGACTCGTTTTGAAAATATCGATACATAATGACAAAGAACCATGCCTCTGAAATAGAAAAGGACACAATGTACGACAGAGCTTAGTTTTTCTAGAAATTGCGCAATCGTGTGAAATCCACGCACCAACATTGTGAGTGTTTTTGACCCGTTGGTTACATTTGAAAGTCTAAGAGACTTCATTTTGAGCTAAATCTTTTTCAAAATTTAAATAAATAATAGTGAAGAAACATGCTTTCGATGGAAAATAATCAAAATGTACCAAAGAACAAATTTATTATAAAACTTGCTAGTTACTTAGGTCCAGCAGAAAAATACTTATGTGTAGTTCTTGGTTCTGAGCAGAGCTATCAGTTTGATCTCAAATCTACATTTATCAGCAATTTCTTTGCCACTTTTAACTCAATTACCTCCATCCACACGAATGGGATTCACTTTAAATACTTTCAAATATGAGAAAACATATCTAGTCAACCGAAAATAGCCGTTTTATTCAGGCTGCTCAACTAACTTGAGCAAAATCAAGAGCAACAAAACTTGGCAGACCGATCGGAAAGTGATTGCAAGACACTGAGAACAATGGCCATTATGAGCGACAATAAGCCCCTTGACAAATGATAATAAAATGTGAGTTATAGGTTCGTGTGATTCAGTAGATCAGCGATCGGTAGCATTTTAAACGCAATGTGCCAGTTTACAAATAATATCAAGATGTAAGCAACTTCCCGTGCCAAACATTTTCATGTGTTTGGTTTGCACAGTCAACTACCTGATTTCAATAGTAAATGGATAAGAGACAAATTTATTTAATTAATCTTGTTGGATAAGGTCAAATACAGTCAAAAGACTCGCTTTTTAATGAGATCCTTGTCCTTGCTTTTCCTTGATCAGCTCAGTAATGTTGAGACTAAATTTGGATGCTTTCAGTTGAACACATGATTCCGAATGATCTTCAGTAAGGCGGCTGCGATGGGCACTGAGAATAAACTTCATGTGTGAAAATATTTGTTCACACAAATAAGTGGATCCAAATGCAGACAGCAAAGCTATTGCCATCTTCTTCAGGCAGCTAACATTTTCCGGCAAAGATTCCCAACATGTCAAAATGTTTATTTGCTTCTTTTCAATCGTTTCCAGCAAGTTCCGCAAATCAACAAATTTCGGTGTCCATAATAAACACTGGTCAACAAAAAGAAATTTTTTTGTTACGTACCTAACGAAATAGTGATTTTGGCTGATTTGGGGGCGCTGATTTTGAAAATACAATGAGTTTTTTTCTATCACATGGCGTTTTTGAGATAACCACATGCCGCCGTTTTTCCTTTTGTTACACAGCGCACACAATCACGAAATACAATTTTGCAATAAATTGACTATTGCAACAAACCACGAATGCACTTAATTTTATAATACACCACGAGACAGCTTTAAAAATGTTTCGCGCCTTTGGCTTTTTTTTGTATGATAAGCTCTTGCTCTCACGTTGTAAGTACAAGCAAAAATCTCCCATCATGTTGGCCTTGGTACCGCTCTTCTATGACGGATATATCCTGATGGAATCTCTCTCCTTGTTTATCACTTACTTCGCCAAGATTAGATGGAAAGAAATCTAAGTGAGAATGCAGAAAGTGCATTTTCAAAGACATACGAGCACCTAATTGCTCATATGCTTTCAGCATGCTATCAACAATATACGGATATTTTTCATGACGGTGAATTCCCAAGAAGTTGACAACTACTGATTTCATGGCATTCCAAGCAGCCAGTTCTAATGCATTCAATCGTGCACCAAACTCTTCATTTTGCATCAGTTTTCTGATTTCCGGTCCGACAAAAACTCCAGCTTTTAATTTTGCATCGGTTTTTTCAGCTCCAAAGAAATCTTTGAGAAATTTAAAGCCGTCACCATGCCAGTCCATTGCCTTCACAAAATTTTTCATTAACCCTTTGAGGACCTTTGGTACACATATGTACCATGATTGTTGATTGTTATATCATTATGACGTGATAACCAATTATCTGAAATCCATTATATTTTTGTTGTTACCAAACAATTGCGGCATTGTTTCAAATTTTATGAATTAAATTCTTGTGGTCCTTAAAGGGATAAGCCAAGCTTGATATGAAGCGGCGGTAACAAGACATGAGCAGAGTTAACCAAAGGCTAGTGTTGGACATTGTGTTTTGGAATTTGGGAGCTTTGTCTGGGAGGCCAAACTTTTAGTGCACAGTGACTGTTGTCTTGCCGACTGTCCCATAAACATAAAAAGCACATGTGTTTCGTGTAACCTACAGTAACTGCAACCTAAGGAGGAGAGAAACAACTTTCAAATCACTACAAATTTTCCAGGTATACTTGGGATATTCCAAGAGATCAAAAAGAATCTTCATAGTATTGTAAGCTTCATTTCTGAGGATGCTGTAGCCTACGGGGATTGATGGCTTAATGTTCCCATTGTGCAACAACATTGCTTTGAGGCTTGTTTAGCTAGAGTCGATAAACAACCTTCAATCAGTAGGATTATGTTCACACCCCAGTTCGGACATTAAGCCACCAATATCTTTACAATAGCATATGTTTTCAGCACTTGCATAATAACCAGCAAGATTCTGATTGCGACTACGAAACGATGAAATAGTTGTTCCTGGTTCCAGTAGATTCCATTGTTGAAGCTTAGACCCTAAAATTTCTGCTTTCTCTTTAGATGAATACAAATCTCGCACTAGGTCATTCAAAAGTTCTTGATTAATGAAGAGTGGCGCAGACTCATGTTGAAAAGAGGGTGTAATTCAATAGGTTCCTCTTCACTTTCAGTACTGGTACTCTCACATGCATTAGCGGACAAAGAATCTTTCTTTTCAGTTGGAGGCTGAGGTACAGGCAAATCAGGGCTGTGGGAAACTGGTTTAATAGCTGACTTACAAACTGCATAGGAAATTTTAGACTTATTGTTCCGAAAAATCCTCTGATGGCTGTCCTGCAAAAATAACAATCAGAAACATGATCACTTTGCTCACGCCACACCATGGGAACAGCAAAAGGCATTTGCTTCCGCTTACCATCCAGCTAAAATAGAAGACTTGTTCTGCAACGGTTATAGAAGGTATGTGGGGCCCATTTTTTGTCTTGGTCGCCTATTTGGCATGCAAAATAGTGCTTGTATGCAAATTTTATTCTACTGTAAATCTTCACACGGTGAGCAGGAGGAGTATACTCGCCACAGACACAACAAAAGTTGGTAGGATGATTGATATAACTACGCTTGGAAGTTGAAAGCATCATTGAACAAGTTGTTTTAAACAGTAACTTTAATGGTTGCCAGTATATAGCAATTTTAAGTAAAAAAATAGAATAAAATTACACTCTTAAAACACCTGCCAAAGTTAAACTTTCTCTCTAAATCTCCGCAAATTTCACTTAAATCATTCCTGTTAGCTAAACGTGCTTTGCTAAAATGAAAACGCTACTGAGTACTGTCTTAATAGCCTACTATTAAGACAGCTTGATTAAATGCGTACATTAATTGTTCCGTCACAAGAGAAGTACGATCAGGTTAAAACTTTCAATAGTTTCTCAATACTGGGAGTTATTGTTGCGGCTGAATTTCAATGCAGACCTCAATTGATAAGAAAATAAGTGGATTCAAATGCAAATACAGTGAACCCTCGTTTATCGCGAGGGATACGTTCCAAAAATAACCCGCGATAGGTGAAATCCGCGAAGTAGTCAGCTTTATTTTTTACTGATATTTTACAATGCAATACTGTACTGCAGAATGAAACAAAAAACAAAAACCTCTTTTCAGGCCCAAAATGTGTTTAAGAAATAGAAATATTAACGTTTTCTTACAAATAACTATAATAGTTTAAAGAACGGTGTTGTAAAACAATGTTAAAGCCCCTGAGCCAATCAGGATTTACTATAAAAAAAAGCACTGTAAAAAATTTCGCGAAGCAGCGAAGCCGCGATAGGTGAAGCGCGATATAGCGAGGGAACACTGTATCTCAATTTGTAGACGTGATAGCAAAAATCTAACTGCAGATTTGGGCTCAGCCCAAAAGCATAAAGAATTCATTGTTTTCTGGTAGCGTAACATCTTGCTGTTGACCAGTGAAATCGATCAGCTGCATCTGGAAATTAAGTCTTCAATATTCATCCATTCAAATGCAGATAAATTCAAGTCTTCGCTGCTCTCGGGCTTGATCAGAAAAGAAAAACAATAAACCAAAATGTTGAAAATCTTTAAATCTATTGCACAATTGAGACCTTAAATCCCTCATTTACATATCAATTTCAACTGCATTAACTTGGTGATCCACTGAAAATGACTTCATGTGTTTCAAGTAGCGAAATGTGGCGGTCTGGATATCCCGTATGTAGACATCCAGTTTAGATACAAATCCTTTTCATTCCTCAAAATAACACATCGCTGTTTGTCCTGTACCCTGAAGACGAAGATTAAGTTCTGTAAGATGCGTGGTGTTTATGCCCTCATCAGGAATATACATAACTAGCACAACTGTTCAGCAATAACAATAGGTATAACGAGCATTGCTACTACTCAATATCAAGCAAGAAAGTTAAGGCGTGTTTACAGCACAGTTTTATTCATTCTTGCGCCGTAGCGCATCTTTGTTTATTCTAATTTGTTTGTGCTGATGGAAACTCGCATGAACTGAATTGTCTTGAGCCAAATTTTTCATTCTCCAAAGCGATCCAGTGGTGAGTGCGACTGGCAGAGCCACAACAACATCGCCGACATGAACATTGTCAAGTGAATTGCATGTTTGACTAATATTAACCCTATTAAGGCCGGGCTTTTTTTTGCTTTCTATGTCCGGGGGGGGGGGGTCGATTCGACCCGACACTTTGGCAGCTAATAACTTTTAAACCGCTCACAATAGCGATTCCGTTTTTGCTCAGATAGATGCAGAATTTATTTTTCAATCTAATTATATACTTTTGGTTATGATCAGATTAATAGCGTTCAAGTTATTGCAAATTAAATGCACAGCATTAAATTTTCGATTTTCGACTGAATTTAAAATAAAGAAACGGCCGGCGAATTTTCTTTTTTCGTCGTTGTGGTTGTGCGATCGCCTAAGCGAAATTTATCAATGTCAGCTACCAGGTAAAAAGTTCAACAACTTGTCATCAATTTGCCATTTTGCTTTTTACGGGAAAGTTACCAGCCATGATGTTTGTATAACATTTCTTATGTTGGACTACTCGCCATACGCCATATCTCCAGCTAGATTTTTGTAATTTGAATTGACTGTTTGTAAATGTGAAACAGGATGTGAAATAGCATTTCAACGACAAAAATTTCTTAGCTTTATGAAATTATTACTCTTTTCATTTAGACAAAAGATACAAGCTATGCTTGCTCATCAAGCATAAATATTTTTATTGATCAAGACATAAATCTCATTCAAATTAAGGAATGCTCACGAATCATATGGCTCTTTTATTCTTTCCTCTCCCCTATGCGACGCAATACGACGTTTTTGTAAGCCTCTCCCATCCTTGTGTGCAGACTTGAACGATTAAATTTTATTTAGCATTTTCAAATTAAATTAAACTTAGATATAGAGCATTAATGTTTTTCTCAAATTAGGGTAGAATAAAATGAGAACTTTTCTGATTATCACAAATTAAGTAGAATCGGATTTAGAATTAGAGCTTTCCAGTTTTTCTGGAATTAGTTTGAAATTTTAATTACCAAGCGAATTTTGATGCCATTTAAACATCTTCGCAAAACCACTTTGTATTTGCGACAATTCTAAGACTTTTTCGTTTTTGCCATCAAATCATTGTGAAGACCTTTTTTCTTTTTGGAGATCACCTGATTTCGATTTTGATTTTCGGCCAAACTGTTCGCAAATAATAAAAAAAGTTCTTGTCATTTTTCAGATTCGACTCTACGGTCAGGAACTTTTCTAAAATTAGATTAGAATTGAAATTAGGGATTTTTTATATTACACTAGAATAAGAGACTTTTAGTCTTTTTTCAAATCAGAATTAGCGACTTTTTGCTGTAATTTACCAAATTAGCCAGCTAGAATTAATCAGTTGTGCAAATCTGCGTATGTAACGAGTTGCATAAAAAAGTGCTCAAGCAAACTTAAGTTTTGGATTTGCTACAAAAACCTGTGACATCGAATGATTGTAAACTTTGATTCTTTTTAGTAGCAAGTTTGTCCTACAACGATATGTCTATGTAGCCTATCTTTTATCCCTCTCACCATGATAACACCAATACGGCAGTTTTGTTTCCCTCTGTAGGCGTTATATGATATTTATACGGTGCTTACAATTTTATGTCCCACTGGGATCAATTATAATGTCACCAATTTGAGCTTTATCATCGTAACTTGTGCTTTGAGGCGTTAGTGATTTTAAAGCTATTAATTAAAAAATTTCTTGCAATTAACAGAATACATTAGAAATGTGAAACGAAATAGGCTATTTCTGGATTAGCTAGTACGCAGTCATGCTGTTTCTGCTTATAATCTATCGTCTAATATGAAAATACGGGAACACTACATTGAATTTACGGGTAATATCAACAATACATATATCATTGTCAAAAGCAGCAATACGCTTGTATGCTTCAAAAACAACTACGCCAGTGCAATTTTATCCGCAAGTGTAAGCCTAACAACAGTTTAGTCTTGCAAGGAAAAATCTCAAATGCGAATAAGACGCTTATTGCACAAAGGCTTTGCGCATTTTTGGCACTGGCTTAGTTGCTTAGAAATTTTGTTTTTTTTTTCTTTTGATCGTTTTCCTTTAGTCTTACTGATACATGCATCGTATCGCCTTCGTTTTTGACTTTGATGAGGAAAAAAGCCACTTGACGTTTTTACATTTTGGAGGATATTTTTTTCCCAGTACTATCTCAGTTTTGCGAACCACAGAGGACTTTATACCAATTAAACTTGGTTGTGCTATATGTGGGTGAATCAAAGACATAGCTAGATTAAATCCGAAATCTACAGATTTTATGTTTCGAGGCTGCAGATCGTTGTTCATTGCATATATCGTGCTGGCGTTCACTCGACATGTGTTCAAAACGTATCAAAATGCATTCATAGTCCAGCGCTTTGATTTCGATGTACAACTGTAGAACCCCATTTTTTGTCAATGATGTCTGTTTCGCCTTTTGAAAAGTCGTATAGTTTGTAAATAGCGGGCTTGCTTTTGTTGACATCTTTTGTAGTTGCAAGTAGCGGTGGCACTGTTCACTTTTTGCTTTTACCACATACGAGTGCAGATTTGATATGACGTTATTCTTTTCCCAATAAATCTCATATGAGTTTGTTTCTCGGTCTTTGATTTCTCTAATTTCGGCTGGAATTGCTTTTCTATTTGATTGTAAAGTTCCTACAGAAGTTTTTCCTCGGTCAAGCAGCCACAGCGCCATTGGTATTGAAGTATACAATCTGTCACATAATATGCTTCTTGCCACTAAATTTGTGTGGCATTCCAAATTTTGAATTAGATATTTTACTGTTTGTGACGTTCCAGGAGTGTAGTAAGATGTCGGCTCTGCTTTTGGCTTATTAGAATACACAACAGTTGAAAAGGCAAATGGATAGCGAAAAGCATTGATTGATTTATACAGCATTCCATACTTGGCTGGTTTGCTCGGATTAAATTGTTTGAAACTGATTTGTGTTCTTGTAGGATAAAAAGTATCATCAAGCGACAAATAATCATTAGGAACTAGAAATTTCCCACAGTTTTTGTTAAATTCTTCAAAAATTTTGCGAAAAGCTGCAAATCTATCTTATTGCTAAGGAGTAGGACGCGTTGTATGATCATCAAGTAATATGTGGGCAATCAAAAATTTAAATCTATTCCTTGACTTAGCTGCACTAAAAACTGGATTGCCAAATATTTCATAGAACATCGCATTAGTGCTTTGATGTGCTTGTCCTAGTAAGCCTCGCATGTAAATCATTCCAATTAGTGCCAATACTTTCGAAGGTGGTTCTGATCCCTAACATAAAAGATCTATTTATTTTTCACACCCGACTCTTCGGTTAGGAACTTTTTCGAAATGAGATTAGAATTGCAATTAGGAATTTTTCAAATTAGATTAGAATTAGCGACTTTTGGCTGCAATTCACCGAATCAGCCAACTAGAATTACGCATATTTTGTTGTCCAAGTCTGCGTGTGAATGTAATGAATCATATGAAAAAAGTCTTCCAGCAAACTTAAGTTTTGGATTTGCTACAAAAAGCCTGTTACATCAAACGATTGTAAACTTTAATTTGTTTTATTATCAAGTTTGTGCTACAACAATAGACTTACGTAGCCTATTTTTTATCCTCTTCCCCATAATAACACCAATACTCCCCCATAATAACCCGCCAGAGCATTTTGTGCGGCCCTCCAAACTTATACAAACTTCCATGAATTTAATTCAATAAGAAAGGGTTGGCCGCACTTGCCGTAATGAAGAGCCAAAAACGATAGAAGCCACCATTGAAAGAGCCGCTACGCAATTCTTAGTTTGAACTGACGCATTTTCCGTCCAAACAAAGAGTGATGATCTTTGTTTTTGGACGCCATCATTATCAAAGCCCTGTAATACGTCTTTACAAGAAGTTATTGCAAGATTTTAAGCTATTGCAAGCTCTTGCATTGCATACAGCTATTACCAGATTTTACGCATTGGCCCTCGGCGAATTCTTGAATGGTCGATGCGGCCGTCGGCTAACTCTTGAATGGTCAATGCTACCCTCCGACTAAAAAGTTTGCCCATCTCTGGTTTAGAAGAATGGAAATGACAAGACGATATTAGAGTCAGCATTCAATCTTATAATGTTGTGATAGTTGACGCAAGCTGTAGTTTGAACTTTAAACGTCAACTTCAATGCAAATGCCGTTCTGCTCGGCCATGCAGCAGGAAACGTAATGCTTTTACCAGAGGCGTCTTTATAAAAGTGGATAAAAGAACACGGAAAAAAAATCTTCATTTGCTTTTGGAAGTGTGTAGATGTAGAATACAAACACATTGCTTTTGTCACGCGGTCAACAGAAAAATATTTTGGTGTTGGTCACAAACTCAGGAGATGTTCCACAGTTCCTTCTCCCCTTAAAAAAATTAAATTTTGTGATTCACGATTGGCTTCTTGCGTTTTGGATTTGTATTTGCTGATAAAAATTCGGTATTCAATTAATTACTAACAGCTTACTCGTAAAGCAACGGAAATCAAATTGCAAGTGCGCTCGTTGCTCTCCCACCAACCAATCTCCAATTTTAATTGGTAACAACATTACAAATCATTGTGAAAAGCGCAAACTATATTATCACGTCGCCAAATTTATTTTCTGTCTTTGCGTTTGAAAACAATTCTTTTTGCTTTGTTGCATATGTCAAGTATCAAAATTACGAAATATGTGTTTGCATTACTTTATCGGTAGGTTATGGTCTAGCGTCAAGAAGGTATTATTTATTTAACTATAAGTTACAAGATAGCCGTGTATCTGAAAACACTTTGATGTTTTTGGCTTGTCAAATTAAGAGGTGCTATTCACAGCGAAAAGGTTTTGGGAAGAAAGATTTCTGAGAAACAGTACAGTTTTACAGTCAGTGCGTCACTTCAAACAAATTCTGCGGTTTACGTAGCTCGTCACGGTTTTGCGTGTGCGCTCTTTCTCCTTTTTTTCTTTATTATACAAAAGCAATCGATGAAGAAATTTGCCCAAGTGGGTTTCGAAATTGCTATGTTTAAGTCAAAACTACAAAGAATATCTTTGTCAGTTTATGACCAACCAAAAGCCAGATAAATTTTAGGAAAAGTCAAAAAATTTCAAACATTTATCTCAAGCGGTCGCTAAGTTACAACAGTTTTAATTTGCTGTGGGTCGAATCGACCCCCCCCCCCCCCCGGGCCAAATAGGGTTAAGACTGTTGATTTCGTGCAGTGTAGACAGTGTGAGCTTGTGTAGACAGTTTAAGCTTGTGAGTGCGCCGCTCACGGTTGAGACTGGTTTCCATTAGGCGTAGCGTGAAAAATTTACGCTATGCCTGCGATCTACGCCTAATGGAAACCAGCCTTTATTGTGTAGATTTCGCGTGCGCGTCAAATCACTTGGAGCGCAATAAATTGCCACAAGTGGCACGCGTTCTGGGGGTTGCCGACCCCTGACACTGATTGCCGACCCCTCGATTATACTATACTCGATTGTCATGCCACAAACTTATCTTGCACAAATGTGACACAAACATAATTCATATTAAATGAAAACGGTTCAACTCACAGCAATTTTGCTCATCCTCTCCGTTGCTACAATCGTGGACTCCGTCGCACCGCCCACTCCACGAAATGCACTGGCCACTATTGCACCGAAACCATTCGTCAGGACAAGTGTTTGATGCTAAAAGACATAATATCATGAATAATCAATGGTTTTGTGCTTATTCTTATAGAATATATTGTTGAATATTGTGTCCAACCTTATTATTTGTTAAAATTTACTGTCCACCATGTGGGGCTAGGGAGCTCTTTGCCTTGTAATTTGTGGCGTGGCGCTCAATAAGTTCTTTCCTCGCACCTAAGTTGATGTAAAATGTTCTAGATGTCATTAAGTTATCTAGCCATATTCCGATAGTTATTAGGGGTTAATGTGTTTAGGAATTCGGCTAAAACGTTTTTATTGTATATAAATATTCGTAAGTATTTTCTATCTACCATATAGTTGTTGGATTGTACATTTTAAATTACAATAATACTGATTTAAAACAAACCGGTTTCAGTTGTAGAGACAATGAAAACTCCCAATTTCCCCAAAACAGTTACATTACCAAAAATTACCATTATAAAAACGTTTATTTGAGTTTTATGTTGCGAAGGCTGACGCCTGAAGATAAAAAAATTGAATGCTGATTTTGTAAATGGGCAAGTAGTGTTGACCCCAAATTAAACTTTGAAAATTGTTGAACACTGATGCTGCGGTTAGCATTGACTAGCCAAGTAGTGACAATATAAAGACGTTCATTTTGAGTTTCTTGTTGAAAAGGCTGAAGCCTAAAAATATAAAAATTGCATGCTGAATGTTGAATGCTGATTTTGTAGGTGGGCAAATAATGTTGAGCCCAAAGTAAACTTAAAGTTGTTGAAGGTTGATGCTGTGGTTAGCATTGACTAACCTGGTAAATTACGTTGTTGAATGCTGAAAGTAACTAGCCTGTAAACAAGGCAATTTGATTATGAATGATTTTCCAACAACTACTACTACTACTAGTACTACCTTAACTGAAACTACTGCTAGTTGTGTATCTGAGATGCTAACACCATCTGAAAGATAGCTCAAAGAGCAAAATAGAACATTCATTAGGTCAATTAGAGAGTTTACTAATCTAAGTAAAGAAAGTAATAAATTTGAAAACTGTAAATGTATCTTTGTTGAGGTGACTGAGCATTGCAATAATTTGCATCAATCTCTTGTAGCTTATATTCATCACTAAAAAACTAAAGAGTGCATGATAAATGTTAGGAATTTATTGATAAGTTAGTACTGATCAAGGAGCAATATGAACCGTCTAGAAATAATTTTATGGATCTTAAGAATGGATGTGAAATGTCCCAAAAATATTTGCTGAAGATCTCGAAAGAACTTCTAGAAAGAACACTGAAAGAGAAAGTATTAGTACTAGCTATCCTTTGTTGAGGGGTCTAAAATCAAAGAGAAGTTCACTGTTTTCACTAAAAAACATGACCCCCAAAGAACAAGTTGTAGTAGCAGAGAGTCGGTTTCAGGTTGTTGAAATTCAAGTTGATCTTGCTAGAAGATTGGCAGCCTTAAAAAATGTTGAAAAGAGACTACCAGAAGAGCTGTCCTTTCATGCTGAACATAGTGGTCGTAACATGGGACAATTAAAAAACAAGTTGTAAATGATGTTGAAATTAATGCTGATAAAGTTGAATTGACCAATACTGTACCAGAGAGTAACAGTAATGATAATGTTGAGCCAAATAGGCATTGATTTGGTTTACTCGTGCCCTTTTTGTTTAATCTTTTTTTAATGATTTTGCGTGCTTGCCCGTATCTAAAATGAGTAATTAATCCGGTTTGCGTAGTTTGCCTAGCGCATCTCGCACTACAATCTATTTGGATCTCCTTTGTTGCAGTAGCAGTAGTAGTTTGTTCTTTGTTAAGGAAGCTGGACACCTGTTAGAATTATTTTAGTTTTTGGATAGCATATAGCTTTAATTAGAGTTTGTTTAATTAACAACATTTTTATTTGATCTAGACTTGTGTAGCCATTACTTATGTTCGTAATCTATCCTGTCTCTGAAATCTATTTTCGGCTCGCCACTTTTGTAAGTAATTAGTTTATTAATTAGTTTATGAGCACATTGTTTGTTATTTTATGTTTTAGGGTTACGAGAGAAAATACATCTACGTAAACCAAGCGAGTGTTGAAACAGAGGCACGCGGTGTTCCCCCAAATCAGTAACCAAAAAGCGGCTACAAAGCTTGGTGAGATTGTTCTTGTTTTGTTTGAATAAAAATCGCTTAGAATGGAGAGATATGCTCGACTAAAAGCACGGAGAACAAGTTTGAAAAGTTCTGTCACGAGACAATTGAATAGCTTGGGAAACTATGTAAACGTGGACACTCTAAGTAAATCAATTTTTGAACAAAAAAGATCTTCCCTACAGTCAACTCTCAGTAGTTTGCGATCTAATTTAGATGCCATCTCCGAGACCTTATTAAACGTGCCCGGAGATGAGCATGAAAATGCATTACAAGATTTGGAAAAAAATGAGCTTGAATGTGAAACTAGGGAAGACGACCTCGCTAATTTACAACAAGTTTTTGACGCAACAATGGCAGAAGCAGAATCTAAATCTAAACTCACTGAAATATCTAGTACCAAAACAAAGCCTAAATTTAAACCAAGGGATCTTCGTATTCCCAAATGGGACGGTGATGTTGTTAATTTCAATTCGTGGAAATTGCGCAAAACTGATTATTTCAAGTTAACGGGACTCGATAGTGATCAAGAGCAATTAGCTATTTTGTTGTATGAAGAAGCTCTCCCTGCCACGTTGCAGCTTTCCCTGCAAGATTGCGTGTCTGTACATGAAGCTAATGGCGTTTGGGAAAGACTTCATGAAAAATTTCCCCCGGAAAGCATACCTAGAGCTATTTTGTTTAAACTAAAGGAAACAAAACCAATGGCCTCAAATTCCGCGAGTGAAATGAGAAGAGTGCTAGAAAAAATTAAGGAATATTCTCGTCGCGCTAAAGATGCTAATTGCAATGGCGATTTGAATTGTCATGTTACTCTCGATTTAATCGAACAAAAACTCACAACTACTTTAGTTCGCAATTTTCGTCGTTATTTGCATTCCGAAAATGAACAAGCCTCGGTTGATACGCTTATCAAATTCCTGCAAACTGAAACAGAGTTGGAAGAAAGATTCGCAAATGAGTTGTCTTTGAATGTAACTAGTAAACCGAAAAGCTCGACGATCAATCAAGTGCGCTCAAATTCTGATGATTGTTGCACTTTATGTAACAAATCACGCCATAAGTTTGTTGAATGCGAAAAATTTATGAGTTATTCACCCCAACAAAGAACTGACGCAATGAGACGCCTACATCGGTGTTTTGCTTGTCTTTCACCAATGCACAAAGATTCTAGAGACTGCTATTATCGGCGCCGATGCACGAGTTGTAGTCGATCTCATCACACTTTACTAGCTTGCGTATCCAAACCTGAACGAAACAAGATTCGCGTTGAAAATTCTCAACAAAACTCTTTGCTAAATGCCAATGCTTCAAGTTTTCAACCATCTCAGCTTTCTGTACGATCGACAAATGAATGCGCACCTAACTTTCGTTACTCGCCCACGGCTTTGGTAGAATTATTAGACACTAACGGAAGCCGTAGCTCTTTTTGACTCCGGAAGTGATGTTACTTTAATTAAAAAGGACATTGTAAAGAAACTTCAGTTAGAGCGTCATCCAAAAACTTTTAAGTTTGGTGTAGCCGGTGGCGGCTATCGCTATAAAAAGTCTGCTATTGTGTCGGTTTGGATTCGTCGCTTCGACAAAAGGTCTTGTCGATACAACATTAATGCTTTAGAATTAGAAAAGCCAGCTCACCCGTCTCCCTGTTTAAAAAACGAGTTGTTTGAAGACCTTTCTTATCTAAAAGCAATCAAAAAGTATTTGCCTAAAGAAAACAGCGCAGTTGACATATTAATTGGATATGATTATGCGAATTTAATGGCCCCTATGTCCTATCTAAAACATCCTACTGAACCGGACAATTATCCTACAGCTGCAGAAACGTCTTTAGGGTGGTATGTTTTTGGACCTAATCAATCAGAATCCCTTCCTGAGGGATTTGTACAATCGCAACATGTCCGTTTGGGTGAGAATGATTTACTTTGCGTAAAGTCTTGGTATGAAGCGAATTTATCTGGGGTCAAGCCAACTGAAATATGTACTTGTTCTAATAACGATATAAAAGAATCCCAGTTCTTAAAGCACGTGAAAAAGACTATTCATCTGACTGAAGATGGACGTGTCGAAGTGTCTATGCCCTGGAAAGAAGGCTTTCCTGTTTGTCTCAAATTTAATAGGCATCAGGCTTTGTCTAATCTAAAATTGCTTGAACGCAGACTCGTGAAATCCAATCTATTGCAAAGCTACAACGAGGAGATGAACCAGATTATCAAAGAATTCGCAGAACCTGTTCCAGAAGAAGAAATTTCTCGGCAAGTTGGCTGGTATTTGAATCACTTTCCAGTTCTCAGTCCAGGAAAATCAACATCCTGCAGAATTGTGTGGAATTCCGCCGCGAAGTACAATGGATTTTCACTCAATGATGGTCTTCACAAAGGACCAGACTTGCTCAACAACCTATTTCATGTCCTGATTGCTTGGCGCAACAACACTATTGCTATTGCTGGAGACATAAGGAAGATGTTCAATCAAATTGAAATGAAGCCCGCTGATAGAATCTATCACAGATTTTTATGGAGAAACGGAAATATCCGTCAACCTCCCAATAACTATCAATGGAAACGACTTCCTTTTGGGGACAAACCCGCACCTGATCTTTCCATTAGTGCCCTCCATTATCTAGCTGAAAAACTGTCATCAATGCATCCCATTGCCTCGCAAATTATCAAGCATCACTGTTACATGGATGATATTGTCACTTCGCTCCCTTCTGAAGATGAAGCGATCATAGCCAAAGAAGGTATCAATGTGATATTAGCTAAGGGAAAATTTTCTGTCAAAGGTTGACACTCGAATTCATTAAAAGTTGATGAGTTTCCTGACCAACCAACATTGTGCGTGTTAGGTCATGATTGGGATAAATCAAATGATATGTTCAAGCCCAAAATTCCCAATTTAAAAATAACCGACTCTCTTACTAAAAGAACCATCCATGGGGTTATCTCAAAGTTTTGGGATCCTATTGGAATTTTTGCTCCTGTCACCTTACGGTTACGAAATTGCTTCAATCTTTGTGGCTTTTGCGTATATCCTGGGACGACCCTGTAAGCAAAGAAATTGAATCAAGCGTATTGTATATAATCAAAGAAATGCAAGCTCTCAATTGAGTGGAACTGCCACGATCTGTAAAACCTGACAATGTAACTGGCAATGCAGAACTCCATGGATTTTGTGACGGAGGAGAGCAAGCATATGGTGCCGCAATTTGGCTGCGGGGCCTACCTCAGATGGATTTGTTCTTCGATTTGTTGCTGCTAAATCCTTTGTAGCGCCCATCAAACGGAAATCTACACCGAGACTGGAGCTGCTGGGTGCACTCATCCTCTCTCGTATGCTGACTTCTATTAAAACTATCATTGCTGCTTCTAATGTGTATATGTGGACTGATAGCGCTGTTGTTCTTCATTGGTTATCTATGCCCTCATCGAAATTTAAGGCCTTCGTTTTAACTCGTGTACAAAAAATTCAAGAAAGTTTGTCCGATATCCCTGCATGTCTTAAATACATTGATAGCAAATTAAACCCTGCTGATGCATTAACAAAACCTATTCATGTTTCTAAGCTAGCAAAATGGCATTTAGGACCTCAGTTTCTTGTGTTGCCTCCAAAAGAATGGCCTCTAGGTAAACCCCGTTTGGATAAACTTTCCTCAACGGCACAAGGTGAGGAAAAATGTCCTCCTCCTTTTGTACTGCACTCAGAACAGTTGATCGATTTTACATCACATTTATTAGCACGTATTTCGTCATGGCAAAAATTAGTTCGGGTAGTGGCATGGTTAAAAAGACCTTTAATAAATCGCGAGAATAGAATTTCTATTTTAACATCACGTGAACTAACCAATGCAAAATTGTGTTTGATTTGGATCGCACAGGATTATTTGAGAGAGCCTGAACAACAATGACTTCGTAAGAGAATGAATCTGAAGGCTCTAAACACTCAATCTGCCCTCCTTCGCATATGTGGACGTTTATCAAACTTTTCGTATAACGATGAAGTAACCAAACCTATTGCCCTACCTAGCAACAACAAAATTGTGGTATTATACGCAGAGTATATGCATCGAAAGCTCGGGCATCAAGGTTATCGTGTAATTATTCTTAATTTGCGTTTAGAAGGTATTTACATTCTACGTGGCAAACAACTATTGAAGCAAATTGCTGCCCAATGTATAACCTGTCGAATCAATAGACGCAACTTGATGAAACAGCAGATGGGACAATTGCCCACATTCAGATTTAAAGTAAACCAACCCCCTTTTACATCAGTTTCTATGGATTTTTTTGGCCCCATTAAACTTCGAAAAACAAGAAATGTTGTAATTGATGGATGTGTATTACTGATAACTTGCAACACCACAAGAGTCGTTCACCTTGAAGTAACTGAAACTCAATCTACAAATGATTTTATCTTAGCTTGGCGACGTTTCGTATCTAAACGAGGTACTCACCCTGTTCATGTTTTTAGTGATCAAGGAAAAGCGTTCATTGGTGCTGAAAACCCCATCAGACAATGGATTAGTGGGTGGAATAAAACAATCATAGCTGACTTTATGGCCGCTCATCACACTTCATTTATGTTCGAGTGGAAGTACAATATTTCACAAGCTAGTCATATGAACGGAGTGGCAGAATCGTTGATAAGAAGCTGCCGCAACGCCTTTGATGCAGCTTCTAACTACCGCATTCGAGCATACACTCGAAATGAGTGGGAAACTATTGTTGCAGAAGCTAATTATCTTTTGAATTCCAGACCTTTGTTTCCTAAATCTGTTGATGATCTAGATGAAGAACCCTTCACTGGAAATACACTGCTTTATCCGCACGGACAACCCTCAATTCCACAACCTCAAATGATCGAGCCATTGGACCCCCAAATATCCTATAAATCCGTTCAATCTTTGGTTAAACAATTTTGGGAAGCGTGGATTCGCCACATGCCACCACATTTACTTTTTCAAAATAAATGGTTCCGGCCGCGGAAAAATGTGAAAACAGGAGATTATGTAATAATACTGGAACCCGGGATGAAAGGCCGAGCTGCGCCCCGCGGTTTATGGGAACACGCCATTGTCACTAAGACCTTCCCTGGAATTGACGGACTGGTTCGAAAATGCGAATTGCGTCTCTCTGGTCAACGTACGCTAATACGATCTATTCACAAACTTTGCTTAATAGCAACCGCTGAAGAACTGAACTATGATAGTTAGACCTACTGTTTTGTTATCGCGTGTAATGTATATTTATTCCGTGTGACGATGTATAGTTTATTTGATGTGCTTGTTGTGTTTTGACTCCACTTTGTCCCCTCTGGTTCCGAGTTTTACCCAAAATAAGTTTTGTTATCGCTGCTCAATTTCTTTCCGCGCTTGGCGGGGAGTGATTTGGTTTACTTGTGCCCTTTTTGTTTAATCTTTTTTTTTAATGATTTTGCGTGCTTGTTCGTATCTAAAATGAGTAATTAATCCGGTTTGCGTAGTTTGCCTAGCGCATCTCGCACTACAATCTATTTGGATCTCCTTTGTTGCAGTAGCAGTAGTAGTTTGTTCTTTGTTAAGGAAGCTGGATACCTGTTAGAATTATTTTAGTTTTTGGATAGCATATAGCTTTAATTAGAGTTTGTTTAATTAACAACATTTTTATTTGATCTAGACTTGTGTAGCCATTACTAATGTTCGTAATCTATCCTGTCTCTGAAATCTATTTTCGGCTCGCCACTTTTGTAAGTAATTAGTTTATTAATTAGTTTATGAGCACATTGTTTGTTATTTTATGTTTTAGGGTTACGAGAGAAAATACATCTACGTAAACCAAGCGAGTGTTGAAACAGAGGCACACGGTGTTTCCCCAAATCAGGCATCAAATTGTAAAAAAAGCCTTAGAGCAGTCTAATCATGTTGAAGATGAAAATCAAGGTGCATTTAGTAATGTTGAGTATGGGGGCAGGACAAGCCTCAAAGATGTGTCAGATAGATGCCATGATCAAGCTGCGTTACATAATATTGAGCGTGGGAACAGTGCAAGTGCCAAAGCTGTGTCAGACAGACGTCATATTGTAAAATGCTGCACTCCTACTTATAATACTGTCAAACATGTTGAAGATTAAAGATTATAGAAATCAATTGCATGCTGAACGTAGTTTTGCTGTAGGGGACAACTATCTTGCCGGTAAAGTCCTGATTGAAAGTGGTTCTAAACCTGCATTTGATAGAAATCCTCGAAACTGCATTGCATTCCGAAAAGGGATTGATCGTATTCTGTCTATCTATGGACCACAGCATGGTCTTATATACGATGTCTTGCAGTCCCGGTGTGTAGATAAAGCTGCTGAAGCAATCAAATGCTGTGACCAGATACAGGATCCAAGCATAGCTATAAAAAAACATTGGTCCGATTGGAAAAATATTTTGGTGATTCTACCAGAGTTATTTAAGCGCATGCTGCTAATGTGACCCGGAATGAGCCTGTTAAATAGACAGGAGATTCCTTTCAGTCATTCCTAAATGAGTTGGAAGATGTAAAGTCATTGCTACATGATAAAACACAAAGGTCAATCAATACTTAATTCTCCAGGAAATGAACTTAGGGTCTCATCCACTGATGCAAGATGATGAATTTGGTGCTTACTCTAGAACTGTCAAGAGTACTAGAATAAAGTATGGGACCAAAAGAAGTACTGACAAGAGTAATCAAGTTGAAATAAATGCATTCACTCGAAAGGTTAATTTATCTACATGTGTGGTGATAGGATGCAACAAAGAATGTGATCATCAACTCTGGGCCTGTAACAAGTTTGCTTCTTTGGCTCGAAGAAACAAATGGTCGATTGCAAAAAGACAAAAATGCTGTTACAAATGTTTAGGCAGTGGCCACTAAAGAACAGCAAACACTGCTACAGAATATGTAAAAGTTCTGATCATCATTACTTACTTTGCCCAGACAATCCTGAGAAAGCTGTAGAAGAGAATCAAAGCAATCAACAAGCTGTTACTGAGAATTGCTGTACTACAGATGACAAGGGAAATAAATCGTCCCAAATTAAATCTCATAATGTTGTCTACGATGAAAATATGAAACTATTACCTGTACTGCCTATTACGGTAAGCAATATTGTGAGTGGTAAGAATGTTTTTGTAAATTGCCTTCTAGACACTGGTTGTGACACCACCATGGTGACGAATAGGCTAGCTAACATGTTGAAAATTGAATCCACTACTTGTGTGCAAATAGCCACTGCCAATGGCAATTCCATGCATAATGCTGCCAAGATTGATATTTATGTTAATGGAGTGTCTAATGTTGAACGATATTTGTTAAAAGATGTAATTTGCGTTGATAATGTTGCTACTCACAAAAACCCAGTGAAATGTGATATGATAAAGCTGATAAATATTGCTCAGTTAGATGATTTGAATTTATCAGTTGTTGAAAACAAAAATATTGATGTGTTAATTGGCATGGACCATGATGAACTGTTAGATGTTACTGAAATTCGGCGTAGTTCTCATTATAAATTAGCCGCTAAACTGACAAAATTAGGATAGGTCCTGGTTGGTCATATGCAACCATGTGTCGAACAGAACATTGAAAATAATCAAGGAATCGCTCCAGTTGAATGTGAGTCTATTCATGCTAATTTCTGCTCTATTAGTGCCAGTGATGACATGTTTGATGTGCCTAGTTTGGTATGTAACGGAGATGCCAACAGTTGTGAATTGCTTCATGCACAAATTAAACACTATTATTTTGATCAATTTAACATTAATGTTGATGATGAAGATAATGCTCCGTCTGTTGATGATATAAAATGTCTCAATATTTATGAGAGCTCGATTACTAAAGAGGAAGGACGGTATTATCTAAAGTTGCCATTTAAAAATGATGCTGTCAAATTGCCAAACAACAAAACCCAGGCTGAATCAAGTTTACTACAACAGAGAAAAATGATGAAAAAAGATTTTGCTTTAAAGGAATTCTATGTAGAAACCTTTCAGAAGTTGATTGCGACTAACAAAGTAGAAGCAGTAAATGTTGAAAATGAACAAAAGAGTGATCGCATTTTTTATATCCCTCATTTTGTCACTAGGTGAAAGCGAAAGTCAACTGGATCTCGGTCACTTTCTAATCCTATTCAAATAAGGTCTTTGTGCCTGCCCTCAAATCTGGCTTCAAATTAGCATGCAGAAATCCAGTGTATTATAAATCAACAAACTAATATGAAACTAGGCCTAAACAGCGGCTAAATACAGTCCGCTAGCCCGATCCGAGCTAGCAGGTCGACTTCCTAAAATAAATCACAAATCAACTGAAAAACAATGGCGGCTAACACTAATTCTTGCCTGGCGCGGGTAGTACATTATATCCAACGTAATCTACTAGAG
This sequence comes from Trididemnum clinides, assembly GCA_963675345.1. Taxonomy (NCBI): domain Eukaryota; kingdom Metazoa; phylum Chordata; class Ascidiacea; order Aplousobranchia; family Didemnidae; genus Trididemnum; species Trididemnum clinides. Next base: position 39,772,932 of record OY776290.1, on the reverse strand, counting down.
AGAGCTAATTACTGACCAAGTCGAAATTACAGCGCGAAAGAATGCTAACGTTACGTGCTATTATATCAAAAAACTACTGTTACTATCTAAGCTACTAAAAAGATACACGAGGTCTAAATTTAAAAAAAACCAGAAATCGTGCTTGATCATCCGATCTAACCTAAATAAACGAGTTGAAGACAATGGATATGACGTAATGTATCTAGGTCACAAAAAAAGAAAATGGAGAAAAAAGATACCGCGCCGAGCGCCGCGGGAAAGGCAAGAGAAGAGAATGCGGCTATCGCTTACACTAGGCAAGCAAAAAAGAGACTTGTCTACGATGGATCTGCTCAATTTCAAAATGTGTCTTTGAATTCTGTTTTGTATAAAGCAGGGTTTCCCAAACTTTCAGGTCATTGGTACCCTCTGGACAATTTAGTTTCGCTCGTGTACCCCCGCACTTCCGCTAATATTAGGGTTACCATATTTGGAAAAGCAAAAATCGGGACAATGGATGGCGACTTTTGACGAGACGAAATTTATGGGCCTTTCAAATTTTCCTGTAACAAGAGCGGGACGCTGGAATGCAGTTCTAGACTAGATTGCCGGGACAAAGGTTCATTTTACGAAAAATTAAGAAAAAAAGTGGTCTTCTCCAAAAAAAAGAAAAAAAAAGGTCATGAGTTGTTTGGCTGCACATTTTGCGCCTCTTTCTGGCCAAAATCTACCCAACTCTTCCGGCCAGTACAGTTCTGAACTTTTTTTTTTTTTTTTGAAGATCGCCCCAAATTTTTTTTTTAGTCCAAATTCGTCACCTTATCGGGTTCACTGCAGGATAAAGCGGGACTTTCCATGGCTAAAGCGGGACAGCGGGACAAGCCCTCAAAAAGCGGGATTGTCCCGCCTAAATCGGGACGTATGGTAACCCTATCATGTACCCCTTGAAAAGTCAAAATGTACCCCAGTTTGGGAACCCCTGGTATAAAGGATATGATAACTTGCAAAGATTATGCGATGTTATTTTGAGATTTCGTCGGTTTAAAATTGCTTTTAGTTGTGACATAAAAGACATGTTCAAGCAATGCGACATAGTTGAGCGAGATAGAGACTCGTTACGCGTGTTGTGGTTTAATAATAATGACATCGATAATGACATTGTTGAATATAGATTCAAGCGCCTTCCCTATAGTTTGAATTGTAGCATGTCAATGGCTGACTACTGCTTAAGAATAACTGTTAATGACAACGTTGTAAGAGTATCGGCTGCGACCATTGAAGCCGTCAAGTCTAGTTTTTATGACGACGATGGTTTGATATCTTGCAAAGACGTTGCTGAAGGTCGAAAATGTGTTAATGAGATAATTGCTTTGCTGCAGTCAGGTGGGTTTGATTTAAGCAAATTTGTTTCTGAAAATAATGAAATAATAGCTAATATTGATGCTGACAGATTGCTAAACTGTAATACACCAAAAGATGTGTCAAATGACCAACTGCACCAGTGTAAAGTGCTGGGTGTGCAATGAAATCATCGTGAAAGAACCCTTTCTCCTAAGGTTAATTTGAATATAAAATCAGAGACTAAACGAGGTTTGTGGGCTACAATTGCGCAAATTTTCGATCCCATTGGGATTTGTGCACCGTATTTATTACCCGGCAGAGAATTGCTTCAAGAAGTTTCTGCCGCAGTTAAAGAGTGAGATAGCCCAATATCTCCTGACCTCCTTAGGCGATGGCATAAGTGGGTTTCAGGATTGCCTTATTTAGAGCGTCTTGTAATACCAAGTTGCTATTAAGGCGTTAATGTTGACTGCTATGAATTACACACCTTCTGTGATAGTTCGGATAGAGGAATGGGTTACGTTTCCTATCAGAGAATGACGAAAAGCGCTATTGTCAAAGTTGCCTTTATAATGGGAAAGGCAAAGGTTGTTCCTATTGATACTACTTTGAGCATACCTAGACTCGAGTTAATTGCTGCAACCCTCGGTGCAAAGATGCATTGTCACATAAAAAGTTCTCTCCAGTTGCCTTTGCGGAACTGCTGTTTGCATACTGACTCCACACTTGTCATCGACTGGCTGCACAACACTGATACAGATTAAAAAAGTGGACAGCTCGAAGAATTGCTGAAATTCATCGTAATTGTGGGAAGATAAATGGTTTTATATTCCTACAGCTCACAATGTCGCTTATTTATGCAGTCGGGGTATTAACCCGCGTAAAGCTGACCCAGATTGTGTATAACTTTTAACAAGAGCCTAACTTTTAACAAGAGCCCAATTTACACGTTGCTTTCGCCGAAATTGGCGTTACTGACGCAACGATTCATAATGCTAATACACATATTGTTCTTACTGATTGTGCTTGTGACGCGTCTTCTTTCGGTAGAGATAACCTTCATATTGACACTAAAATTGTGTGTTCTATTGATGATGATGAGTTGTTTGTTACTAACAACAATCAAGTTGTTACCGGTGATACCGACATTAATGATGATAGCAGCTTGCCTAGATCTATCACCGTAATTGCTAAATGTAGCTCTGATTATCTTAAATGTCTAAAAACTATTGCATACCGATATCGTTATGTTGTGTTTAAATTGCATGGAAAGGGTTTAAAAAATAATGTGCCATTTGGAAGAGGCAGTATCAAATCATCGGAGTTGAAACGTTCCATGATTGACGTAGTGCCATTAGCCCAAGAAGCCTATTTCGGCAAGAAAAACATTGCTTTGCGCAATTTTGCTTATGCCTTGGAGCATTGCGAGAAAAAATATTTCTCTAGATTGAACGAGTTGAAAAATTTACTGCCTTTTTACGATAATTGTGATAAAGTGTTGAGAGTGGGTAGCAGAATCGTCAAATCAACACTGCCGTTAGAAACAATCCATCAATTAATATTGCCCAAGTCGCGTTTTGTTACTGCTTTGATTGTAAAATATGAGCATGAATTGTCAAACCATATTGGTGTTAATTATGTTCTTTCACAAATAATGCGAAAGTTTTGGTTGTGTGGTGGTGTGTAGACTATCCGCAAGTATATAGCTGATTGTCTTTATTGCAAGATTAGACGTGCTAAATGTGAAAACCAGGTTATGGATGATTTACCTGCAGGCCGCGTAACTATTCCTAAATTTCCTTTTAAACATACTGGTGTCGATTTATTTGGTCCATATTCAATTAAAATTGGCCGTAGTGTTGCTAAAAGATGGGGTGTTTTGTTTATTTTTATGGCTATAAGAGCATGTCATATTGAAGTGGTACCTGATTTATCTACTAGCTCATTTATTCAATGTTTCTGGCGATTTACCTCACGTAGAGAAATGTATTGTAGATGCTTGTATTCTGACCAGGGTTCGAACTTCAGAGGTAGCGAATCCAAATTTAAAGAGCTAATGAAACGTTGCACAATGAATGGCTCATTACCTGAAACTGTTATAAATTTACGAGATCTTGATTGTAATTATATATCACAATGTATGCTACGCAAAAATTTGACGTTCGTTGGAATTTCAATGTACCAAAAAATCCTCATGCTGGAGGAGGCTGGGAACGCGCTATAAAAAGTGTCAAGTATGTTCTAGCCGCAATATTTTATAATGATTTGGCAGGATTGCCAGCTCTAAGAACTCGTTCTCCCACTGACTATGAGTTTATGACAGTGTTTCCCAAACTTTTTCAACTCTCGTACTATTAGAAGTTTTCGCACTATGTTTGCGTACCACCTGCATTTGGAAAATTTAATACCGTAGCTCAGAAATATAGAGTAGCAATGTTTTTATTAAACAAGCATCAGTCCAGAGTTGAAAAATACTAAAAAATGACTGAAAACACAATAATAGCTTTAATGAAAAGAATGTAGTTGTTTTTCTCCACTCTTTGGTCAATTCTGGGAATAACTTTGCTTACAGCGCATCTAAAATCATCCCCAGGCGCAGCAAAGCGGTTCGAGCTTTTCGATTTTATGCTCATTAAAGCTGAGAACCCCTGCTTGCACTCCCACGTTGACAAAAAATTCAATAATTGTGGAACAGCGTGAGTACCTACGTTAGGGTACGATAACTCTATGCTCAGCCCGATGTTTATAGGACAGCCGTATTCCTTATGCTTAATCTTTGCTGCCTCATCAGTGTGAATGTCTATTAGCTCTTCTTCCTCTCCAGTCCCCACAGGCAGATCGGCTGGATCAAGGAAAAATGGGTTGATGCAATAAGCGCAAGATGTAACGTCTGGAAAGTAATGCATCAACTCCTTTTTTAGGTGCGAAAGAGAGCACACAATTTATGAAAATTCATCATTAGGTCCGTCCTCAACCGAGGTGAGGAGTTTGAACATTGCGTACTTTTTATTCTTCACGTTCTCTATCCAGAGTGCCAGCTTTGAAATATAATCAGGTAAAGTTCCATTGGTACCTTGGAATGACATATCGAAGTTGTTTAGAACTTCAAAAATGTCGGATAAATAGACCAATCTTGCAACAAACTCCTTACTCTCAAGATCTGCCTGAAAATCATGATTCTTTTCCCAGAAAAATTGAAGTAGTTTATGCCGCAGTTTAAAAAGATGCCTTGTCGCATTACCTCTGAAGAGCCAGCACACTTCCGTGTAATTGAGAAGACAGGTACGTTTGGAGCCAAAATCTTCGCAAAGTCGCATAAATAATCTGGTATTTACGGATGTTTTTACAAAATTTGCCAGTTTAATTACTCGCTTCAAACGTAATAGCATTTCCTCAGGAAGCATCTTCGCACAAAGAGCAAATGTATGTATGAAGCAATGAACAATGGTTTCGTTTGATGAAACAGTTTTCATGTAAGTTGTAAACCCAGATTAACGTCCCAGCATGGAAAGAGCCCCGTCGACTGCACAGTCAATCAACGTTTTTCAGTCCAGTTCATTCTGTTTGAAATATTATCTGAACCTCAAAAACATCCTTTCCTTTTTGTTGGGCTGGAAAGTTCCTTGCTCATCAGCAACTCAGTTTTCACATCATTGTCTTGAGTACTATAGCGAACATAGACGAGAAATTGAGCACTGCTTGTTTTGTCCGTTGACTCATTCAGTTGCATAGAAAACCCAAACTTTGAGTCTTCACACCCGAAATTATTTGGTCGGCAATATCGATGAACATCTCCTCTATTCGATTTTTACCGTGTTGTTAGAGAGAGATGCAATTTCTAGCTTTGCAGCCGCCTCTACTTCAATTAGTTCTTAACCATAATCTTTGCTGCTGGCATTACGAGAAAGAAACTCGCCAATGGTATGTGCTTTCATGTTTTTAGCAACCAGAACAGCAATTTCGTATGATGCTTTGACAACACCCTTCTTTTTCTGGTAAATCACGCCAGCCTTGTTTAGGCGTTGTTTTTTTGCATTCTCTCCAAGTTGGTGGAAGTTACTCTCGTCTTGTTCTTTCTCTTTAACATAATTTGTCACAAGGTGACGCATGAGGAGGCTGGGTTTCGTAGCTGACTTAGAAAGTGTCTTTATACAAATTACATATTGTGGCAGAGATTCTCCCTTACGCTCAAAGGCTATGAACCCATATTTTATGTACGTTGGACAGTACTTTCACTTCGGCATTTAGAATAATATTTTATATATTCAGCTTAAGATTAATTAGTTTTCAACAAATTATAATTTAGCTTTTATATATGTACAGCTAAATATTTTATATCGCTACGAGTCTTTCTAAAAATATAAAAATTAGTTTTTTAACAATATAAGAGGAATAAATAGGTTACAATTCTACTGCAACCCTCAGTTGACCTTACAGCTCAAACCAACTTTATATTCACTTTATTTATTACACTATTAGCCCTCCAATTGGCGTGTAAAGCCCAAGTAAAAGCAATTATGACACAATAATTTTAATATAGCTTTGAAAAAAGCTGTTTGAGCCATAAGCTTTTCGTGACGCTCTCATCAGTGGCGGTATCGCGTCAAAGGGGAAGATCTAGAGTGAATAAGTGTGTTACATGTGAACAATTTGGACGTTACGCAATCAAGACAAGCCAATGATAGCGCTAGTATTGCAAAGCGCGCCAAAAAAAAATTCGCAATTGCTAAAGTTAGAGAAGGCGCAGCAGGAGGCCAAATGCCACGATTATCGAAAGAGTTTGAGAGTGTAAACAAACTTTTTTTGTCTGCATAACACCGGGCGTCGGGTCTTGATATAAGTAGCCTCTAAAAGATTGAGATGGAAAGAGCTGCGCGCTGCGGCGAGGATTGAAAACCGCTTATCATCATAGTTTAATGTGCATCGATCATTATCTAAAAGATGCTGACCAATGGCGAAGTCACAATCCGGTGTGGTGTCGGTTCGTTTGCATTCAACCACACAGATAGTGCAAACGAACCGACACCACACCGGATTGTGACTTCGCCATTGGTCAGCATCATTTAGATAATGATCGATGCACATTAAACTATGATGATAAGCGGTTTTCAATCCTCGCCGCAGCGCGCAGCTCTTTCCATCTCAATCTTTTAGAGGCTACTTATATCAAGACCCGACGCCCGGTGTTATGCAGACAAAAAAAGTTTGTTTACACTCTCAAACTCTTTCGATAATCGTGGCATTTGGCCTCCTGCTGCGCCTTCTCTAACTTTAGCAATTGCGAATTTTTTTTTGGTGCGCTTTGCAATACTAGCGCTATCATTGGCTTGTCTTGATTGCGTAACGTCCAAATTGTTCACATGTAACACACTTATTCACTCTAGATCTTCCCCTTTGACGCGATACCGCCACTGATGAGAGCGTCACGAAAAGCTTATGGCTCAAACAGCTTTTTTCAAAGCTATATTAAAATTCTGTACCACCAACAAGATTTTTGAATAATTTTAAAGTATTTCAATTTTAATATTTATTATTGTAGCTTATCAACTTAAGTAAGTTGCTCGCGACCCACCTGCAAAACTCTCGCGTACCACTAGTGGTACGCGTACCACAGTTTGGGAACCACTGGTTTATGACAATTATGTGTGAAGTTGAGGGAGTTCTAAACTGCCGACCAATCACTAAACTTAACAATTGCATTGAAGATTGGCGAGCCTTAACACCTATATCGTTGCTTGCTGGCAACATATGTCCTGATTCTCCTGTGAGAGAATTCAACAAGAGCGAACTGCATCGCAGTAATTATAAATATGTTGTTGCTGTATCCGAGCAATTTTGGTCTCGGTGGATTGCTATGTATGTGCTTTGGTTGCAAATTCGACATCGTTGGCATGAAGTGCAACCAAAAATTGATGTTGGAGATTTGGTGTTGCTTTTGAAGTCACAGACTGAAGGAAGAAGAGATAATCAAAAAACATGAGTTTTTGAAACTTATCCTGACGCGCGGGGCTCTGTTCGCAGCTTAAAAATAAGAGTGAGTGATGGACGTACGTTTACACGAGATGTGCGTAGTGCTGTACATTTGGAAGGATTTAAAAGCGAAAGTTGAAATTCGCTATTGTAATATTGCTTATTACTATTCATGTAAAGTTGACCCAATATTGGTGATATTATGTAAATTTTCTCCTCGCCAGTGTATGTATTCGTCGTAAATTTAGGGGGCAGTGTTGAATATTGTGTCGAACCTTATTATTTGTTAAAATTTACTGTCCACCATGTGGGGCTAGGGAGCTCTTTGCCTTGTAATTTGTAGCGTGGCGCCAATTAAGTTCTTTCCTCGCACCTCAGTTGATGTAAAATGTTCTAGATGTCATTAAGTTATCTAGCCATATTCCGATAGTTATTAGGGGTTAATGTGTTTAGGAATTCGGCTAAAACGTTTTTATTGTATATGAATATTCATAAGTATTTTTCCTCTACCATATAGTTGTTGGATTGTACATTTTAAATTACAATAATACTGATTTAAAACAAACCGGTTTCAGTTGTAGAGACATTGAAAACTCCCAATTTCCCCAAAACAGTTAGAATCATTCACAAAATCACATAAAACTAATTCAAATGGTCTTGGTCATTGAATTTACACGCATTTATCATCATGCTGTAATGCAAACTTTGCTAAGTTTTTCAATAATATAATTAGCGTTTATAGACAGACTGAGGCACAGCGACGACTTGATCTCACGGGTACACTAGATGTCTGCTACTAATACACAGACCGATCAATTTCGTTCAAGTGCCTACCACAAAGACACACTAGCACAGCAAATGAAATTTACCGTTATATTTCTACAGTTCCGTATGTGCTGAGCGCCAAGCAAATAGTTGTCAGTGTTTACTTTGTGAAACAATTTGCTATGATCTAGCGATCATCAATTGATGATAATTGCGTTTTACCCTTTCGCTCCCGTCAGATTATCAGATGATGATCTTCATCAAAGATTTAAGAAAATCAGTTTACACAGAAATTGATTTGTGATGTTATTTCGTAACGGATTTTAAGATGTTTTACAATTATAGATTACTGGTCGGTTTTGACGGCGTCGCTCGGCAGTGCACATATCATAAATGTCAGGATTAAGTATTTCGGTTAAAATGGCTGCATCGGTTTCACCATCGGGCACTTGTGTGAACAGTAACAAACACTGAATGATTTTTGTGCACTTCCACTATTCCTGTACACGTAATGGTGATCATCTTATTCTTTTAATCAAGACTGGTAATGCTCATAAATAAAGAATGTTGCCACAAACCCTCAATAATATTTTATAAAGTGTGAGCAAGAGAGATTAAAGCACAGTCAAAAATGATGGTGGCGGTCAAATAATGAATGCTTTCACAATCACAGAAACGCACTATTTAGTGGTAAGCCTATTTTGTGATTTGTTGCGGCACGTTTTGCTATGTATTTATGACCGACGTGATGGCGTAGTGGTTAGAGCGTCCGCTTCGCAGTCGGTAGACCTAGGGTTCATTCCCCTCGTCGAGTCATACCAAAAGACTTTAAAAAAACGGTATCTGTAACTTTCCTGCTTGGCGCTTGGCATTTATGGGTGGTTGTGGAGAACAAGCCGGCAAGTTCGCTTGTTGTGTTCTTGGGCAAGGCACTTAACGGGACGCCCCACCTTTACATGGAAGACAAGTGACCCGGAAATAGCAACTCCCAAGCGTGTGCGGACTGACCATCCAAGACATAGCAATACATTCCTTTCTCGTAAATGGAGGATAAATAAGGAAAAAAATTATGGAATTACGTTCGGTGACTGCGCTATTTGCTTTGTTTCATAACCATCAAATTGGTACTAATTGGGACATTGCTCCTATGCCCTAATCCGGGTTGTAGTAGGACTGCTCTCAATCTTGAGTGGCCGTACAAAGTCTCTATCATTTTACAAACTCTGTCTGCTCCTTTAAACAAGTGTACGAGAATAACGAGAAAGTTGGCAATGGGCGCTGTAATGGCATTTGTTTTACGATAACACAAATCAGTTATTTGGTGGTATGCACATTTTACGACTTAGTGAACCTCCCGTCGTGAAAATAATGAACAGTAAACAAACAAATAATCATCAGCATAAATGATGTCCCTAGTCCTGATCTTCGTGTTGCTTGCTGTTTGGTACACTGCCAAGGCATTTGTAATTAAGGGAATTAATTATTAGAACAGCTAGCTACTGCTTTTTAATAATTGCATGTCTATTTGTACGACCTAAAGCCTCCGGTTGGGCGCATGTTACTTGGTCCTGGCATGAATTCAGACATGCAATAAACAAACTAATCTCAAATGAAGCACTTACGGCTAAGTTATTACAATAGCAGGGCTCCCATCACTAATATCGAGTATACCCTAATCAGCTCAACGTTGGTCTGCAGCAAACCAACAAATTTTTAATCGTTAAATAATGCACGATATTCTTTTCAAAATAATTTGAAATTTCCTGACTTTTCCTACTTTTTATTATACTTTAATATGAACTCAAAATCATTATTTTACCCTCAGCACATTTTGAATAAGAAAGCATTTCTTATCATATACTCATAAATTTTTGCCAAGAAACAGCAATGACGCAAGTTAATCCGATTACGTGTGACGTCGCGTTGTTTGTTTTACTGCCAGTTCTCTATTTAGAAGGTGTGCGTCTCCTCCTTTCGTAGTGGCGAGACCAAAATCAGATCGTAGTAAGTAAACGAACCTTAATTACTAACTTCTTAATTCTTCCTTTGTGTTCACTAATGTATGCAAACAAAATAATTTTTACATCAAACACAATGATTTGTACAAATTAAGTCTTCCAACAACGGTTTCTTTCTTTTTATAGATTTTTTCAGAACTTCCATTTTTTTAGCAAAGTTTTCTTTATGAAGCTAGTTCAGTAACATTGATTGCAGAATCAAAATTTTTTAATAAAAAGAAGCAAAATTTGCAATATAAAGTAGTAATTTTGTAAACTTGTGAATCGTAGGCCCTACTACTAACTAATGAGATAACGCAGACAGAAACGATCTGGCCTAAAAAAAAGGGCTACACCAGATATTGAAGTAACTGAAAGATTGTTTATGATAATTCTTGACTGAAGAAAAAGCAATAAAAAACCATTTAATTGACTTATTATCAATAATTTTCAACTGGAATAAGCTGTTACAGGTTGTGTGTGGGCGAACACCTGATGTAGAGATTTTTGGTTTTTCAAGAAAAACAAGTTATTTGTTCGGGTAATCCATAGCAAATTTTTACCTATTCAAATAGTAACTAAACAAATATGTATTTGGCCGCAGCTCGACATTGGTGCGTGGTACAACATAAAAAATGTTTACATCTGGAGGGAAAATAGCCGGTCAGATATTACGACTTCGGGGTAGTTTTTGCTCAATAAAAAGTTGATCTGCAAAAAATATTTTGGCCTCCAGTGCTCTTAACGCCACTGTTGATGGTTCTCTAAAGCAGTGGTCCCCAAACTTTTCAAGAAGCGACCCCAATTTTAAAAAAAATTAAGTATGCAAGTACTCGCGACCCCAAAGTATGTACAGATAGTTTGCATAAAAATGTTTTAAATAACAATAAAAACATGTTCCAGCAACTTAATATTAACACTAGTGTGAAGAATGCGCCTGATTAGTTTCCACAAGTTTTTGAAATTGTGGCGTGATTTTGCTTAAACTCAAACGCAAGTCATGTTCCACATCTAATCGATTTCGGTACTTAGTTTTAAACACACTCATTGCACTAAATGCTGCTTCGCAGAGCCAGGTAGTCGCAAATGGAATCAGCTGTTAAATCACATATTCTGACACAGTCGGATAAATTAAATGTATTGAAACCCAAAAGAAAATATTTGCTGATATTTTTGGGTGTTTTTCTTTAAACTAATTAAAAGAAATTTGGTTCGCAGGTTTAGCCGTCATTTCCGTAAATTCTTCCGTAACACGGAGAGGTAGTTCTGGCAAATTAATAACGGCAAAAGGATCGATTATCCAGTGATGTTTATTGGTTGGTGCTAGAACATCACCATAATAATGCTCCATTTTTTTGCTCAGCTTATCTAGGTGTCCGATTATAGTGTCTTTTACATTGAATCTTTTTCCGGCAATATATTTTTCTAATTCAGGAAACATGCTAAATTCATCTCGATTTACATAAGTTTGCCACAGGATAAGTTTTTTATAGTAAGCAGTAATTTTGGCAGTGTGATCAATAACAGTAAACCCAGTGCCCTGCATAGATTGATTCAGAGAATTCAGTGAGTTAAATATGTCAGTCAGGTATGCCATGTTTGCGATAAACTTTTTTTTGGTAAACTTTTCAGCCATGGACACATGATTTTGTTTGTTCAAGAAAGTAACTATTTCTTCACGCAGTTCATAAACTCGCTTGAGAACCTGGCCGCGTGACAACCAACGCACTTCTGTGTGCAACAACAATCCGATGTGATCAGTACCCATCTCATCGCACAAACATGAAAATAAACGCTGGTTAAGTGGCCTTGGTTTTATATAGTTTACACATTTTATAAGACAATTCAGTGTATCATGCAGTTCCTCAGGTAAACTTTTTGCTACAAGTGCTTGTCTATGGAGAAAACAATGCGTTCATTGTGCGTTTGGTGTTTTATCTTTGACTCGTTTTACTACTCCCGAATTTATGCCAGTACATGCTGCTGCTCCATCGGTACAAATTCTGGCACATTTATCCCAAGATATGGAATTATCGCGAAAGAATCCATCAATAATTTTGAAGATGTCTTCACCTCTAGTATGCAACTGCAGAGCCTTGCAAAACAGAAGCTCTTCTAATACTTCCCCATTGCTGATATATCGAATAAATAAAGAGAGCTGTGGTAGGCCTGCAATATCTGTGGATTCATCCAGTTGAATTGTTAAAATAGAGAAGTGTTCACTTGACCAATAATCTGTTCAAGAACGTCACGAGGCATGTCTGAAATCCTTCGTTTTACTGTAGGGGCAGATAGTGAGACTGAATCTAATATTTTACTTTCCCTTTCTCCAATCATTATTTTCACCACGTCCTTCATTACTGGCATTAATAACTTTTCGCCAATGGAATGAGGTTTCTTTTGCTTCGCAATTTGATAGGATGCGACAAACGAAGAATAAACAGCAGATTTATTTACTGCTGTAAATGCTGTCAAAACACTATTTCTGTGACGCAATTGATTGCAATTTATGTTTAAAAAACTCGACTGGTTTATCGACGCAGCCTGGATGATTGGTAGTTAAATGACGTTGTAGCTTATTTTTTTCATTGACTCTTCTGAAAGAATTTTTAAACAAATAACGCATTTCGGCTTGCCATTTAATTCAGTAAAGCCAAGCTATAAAAAAGATTCATCATATGATCTTTTCCTTTTGTTTTTAGAAGTCATTTTTGGGTAATTTAGTCACCGTCAACAACAAAAATTTAATGTAAACCTGAAATAATTAGTTTTTGCAGTTAGTAAAAAGAGTAAAAATATTGTTGGGCAGTGTTATCAACATTTTCTACATAAACTGAGACAACACTAAAGGCCCGTTTACAATTTTTCCACACTACTACACTTTTGTTTCAGGCTCACTAACACCAATTTTACTTTATTTCATTTTCTTTTTGCACGAATGACTGCACGTGGCATGCTTAAAATGCTTAGTCAAATGTCCGAGTAGGTTTAAAAAAATTTTCGCTGAGCAGCGATTTGGTTGTTCCTCGCGACTATGTGAGCCTGGTATTTTGACTGTTGGCATGATTTTGTTTGGTTACTTTCATGCTTGACCTATTTTGCCCGTGTTGTTTTTGCACAGTGTAGACATTTTGTGGCTTTGGGCTGATGCTTGCGTCCTATCACTTCAAGCTTGCTTAAAACCAATTGGTAGAGTGGAGGAAAATTAAGGGCAACAAGAAATTGCGGGCATGTGGCGACCCCAGAAAAGTTTAAGGCGACCCCACTTGGGGTCGCGACCCACAGTTTGGAGAACACTGCTCTAAAGCATAGGTCTTGGATTCGTTATACTACAATGACCGCTCTCGGTGACCTGGTCCTCGCTTCATTGCAAATTAACGTAGACATGAAATATTAATCACCAATACGCTAAAATAAATTCAAGAGATTTTCTGCAGAAAAATTTTTTAATATGCGTTAATATTTGTTAGTCAATAAAATTAGTTATGTATCGACCACACTATACAACCGAGGAAGTTTTAGAAGAATTAACTGCAGAATTTGACTCTCACGATGGAGTAGAGCCTGGAGTAAAAGCTGAATTTTTCGGGGAAGATAATATTTTGGAATCAAGTTCATCAGAAAGTGGGAGCAATCAAGAGCTTGATCTGCATGAACAACCGCAGCTTTCTCGAAGGCGGAATTTTGCCACAAAATCGCAGCGGTTGGTTTGTTGTCTAACTTCAGCGCTAAACCCAAAAAATTATGAAAATATACCACCAGTCAAAACAACAACACAGTACACAAGCTTTTTAGAAAAACCATCATCGAGTGCAACAATTATTTCCTGGATCAATACTAAAAGAGTTGCTGTTGGTAGACAACCCAGAGCATCAGTTATATTGGGAAATTCAGGACCAACTAGCGAAGCTTCATCAGCAATGGATTGCTTACAATCGTGGAAACTCTTTTTTTCTCAAAGCATGATAGATTGTGTTGTACAATGTACGAATAAACGAATTGAAATGGTACGCCGAGCATTTCAAAAGGTATCAGCTTCTCTTTTGTCGTTCACAAGAGATACTGACGACATCGAAATTTGTGCATTTATAGGATTGATGTACATACGTGGCTTCACTGGCATAAACAACCATGATGTTGCTCGTTTATATGATCCGATCATGGGACCTCCACCTTTTGGAGCTACAATGAGTAAAAACAGGTTTCAGTTTTTGTACACCTGCATATCATTTGATGATTTCAATACAAGAGAAGAGCGGTGGAAACATGATCGTTTCGCAGCTATGCGAGAATTGTTTGAATGCTTCAATAAAAATTGTTCAACTAAGGTTGTTCCTGAAGAGTATCTGTGCATTGACGAAACCTTGTATCCCACAAGAAATAAAATTACTTTCAAACAGTATAATCCGAGTAAGCCTGCAAAATATGGTTTACTTTTCAAGTCTATAAATGCAATCAATTATGCTTACACGCATCACATATGTCCATATTGTGGAAAACCTAACGAAGAAGCAACTGCATATTACGTCAAAGGAGTGGAAGAGACAGTGAAGTATCTTGTTCAAAACTTTCAGAACTACGTTGATTTGCAAGGGCGCAATATTTCCTTTGACCGCTTGTACACTAGTGTATCTCTGGCACAATGGCTTCTTTCTCAAAACATAACATGTGTGGGTACTCTTCAATCAAACAGAAGAGGTATACCTAATGAAATCAAAAACGTTGCAGAAAGAGAGCGGTTTTCTTATCAATGCTTTTGGGAGTCATCAGAAAATAAGCTAGTACTACATTCTTATGTGGTTCCTACAAAGAGCTCTGGCAAGCGCAACGTTTTGCTGCTCTCCACAGTGCAACCTATCCTTGGAGTAACCAAAGATGATGGTAAAAAGAAACCCGCTATATATAAACTATATGATTTTACGAAAGGTGGAACGGATGTCATGGACCACCGAATCGGTGCCTATAATTACAAAGCCAAGTCAAACCGTTGGACTTTGACAGCATTTTCTTATATATTGGATGTGTGCCGCATCAATGCCAGCACTGTTCTTGCTTTCAACAAAAAGATTGACCCATGCAAGCAAGATTTTTATGATTTTGGTATGAACTTGGCTTTTTCATTGATTCGTCCGTAAATCCAACGACAACCTTTGGCTGGCCTTCAAGTAAACGTAAAAAAGAAAATGTCCTTGCTTTTCGGGGAAGAAGTCGAAGCAAATCGATATCAACAAACCATGGCTTCTGAAACAGAAAGGTCTATAGAAGAACTGCACCCAAAAAAATGTGCTAAATTATCAAGATGCAAGCAATGTGTGAACCAAATTGCTAAGCCGGGAAATCGTAAAAAAGTGCAAGATATGTCCAAAAGTAAAAACCAATGTCAAATCTGTTTACTAGCTACGTGTTCAGATCATACTGTTCAGATGTGTATGCAATGTTATAAGTCATCACAGCTAAGAAATTTACAACAGTAATTTTATTTTTCATTTCGCTGTTCACTCTACTGTTGTTTACTATATGAAATTTATTGGCTACGGTTTTACTAATCAATTTTTATTGTAGTAACTCATCAGCAAGCACCAGATGATGACTAATTGCAGTAAATATTATAGATGACAAAAGAAGTCGGGAATCGTAGGAAAATTGATACCATTTCGAAGCCGACTTTCAATGTCTTTTTTAATTTTACTCTGACTCCCAACACGTAAAGATTTCGACTCTGACTCCACAAAGTCAAACATTAAATATAAGCCTTTTTATTAATTGACTATTAAATCATTGAAAATAGCTTTTATCACCTGGGTGGTTGTCTGTTTCCACTAAAAATACAAAAATCTTTTTATGTTTTAGTGTTACTTATTTTTGCTTTGTTGCCTGTTGAAATAGTAATCTTTACAAGTGCAAATTTCAAGCTAACAAAAAAGAAAAAATTTGAGTACATCAACCAGCTTCAAATTCAGACCTGAAGGTTCATCTAGTAAAAAGTGTTGTTTGATAAAATTAATTGCTTGCATTTTGTGCTAATGAACGTGCAAATTTGAAGTTCCATTGAATTGAAAAATAACTGCGTCAAGAAAAATACATAATTGCATTCGCGCTTGAATTTGTTTGTGATATTTTAGCAAGATTTGTTGCGGAAAATTCTTCAGTGACTAACTTTGCCTCTGGAATCTTGAAATACATGCAAAGTGCCAATTTTTTCGTATGATTTAGCTACTACACCGCGTATACATATCTAACAATCCAACACGGCGTACGCTGTTGCGGATCTCGTAGCAGTTTTTTTGGTCAGGATAGGCCACACAGCCGGATATAATTTGCTTACCCCGAAGTTAGAGAAACCTGCTAACCAGGAAAATGGACACTAAGTCTTTTATAAGCCCAACTCGAGTATCGTACTGAGAGCCAGAAAACTCTCAGTTACTCAAGCAACACCCTAACCAACTGAGCTGGAACTACAGATACGCCGCGGCCCTAAAACAGAACTGGGAGGAAGTGTTAAATTTTATGCACACAATTGCTTGATTTTATCACATTTACATCGCATTCATCGTGAAAGCGCAGTTTACACGCTTATTTTTCGAGGATGGTGAAGCGGTAAAATGTAGATCTCTAAACTTAGATTGCGGGCGCGATTCTCTCAGCCCTGCAAAATTCCCTATAATTTCTAGATATGAGCTAAGGATTCATCTTTATTCTCATTCAGACCCTCTCATAAAGAACTGCCCTTTTTTCGGTAAACATGATCGTTTGTAGCTCTAGATTTTACAGATTGCTTTAAATGCAAAAAAATTGATCAAAACTCATGAGATAAACGAACCATACAATGCACTTTATTTTGATAAATTTCATGTTATTTAACTGAGAGAAGATGCCACTCTTTCTAATATATTATTGAAAAGCAATTTATCATCAGCAAAAATTGTTGAAATTTTGTTAATAAGCAAATAAAATATAACCGTCATGCTCAATTTTTATAACTTAAAGGCTATATCTTGATTCTGGATAAACCACTTTGTGCAGGGATTATCGTTATTTCCTTGTGGCTGGGAAGTCTAGTTTCTTTCCAAACTCGGCAAAATCGAAGGCAGTGCTGCCAGAGCTTTGACACTGCAGCAATGTTTTCTGCATAAATTGTTTTTTGATTGAGGCTCAGTTGTCGTAATGAGCTTGAATGAAGCTATTTCTTACATACTTTGGTGAAGTGCAAGCGATTCCAACAGTGCCGGCGCCAAGAAGGGTTGCGAAAATGGGCAATGCCACTGCTTTTGTGACTTTGCTTCACCAATTTTGTGATGATTCTGCTGCAATTCATTAGAATTAAAGTAGATTTACAGTTGCACTACGAAAGACGAGTAGTTCACTTGAGTGAGTTAATATGACTAAAAAGTGCATAGGTTATATGCACCAGGAAATAAATATAATCACTTTGGCAAGAGCAAAGCATATTCTTACTTATAAATAACTATTTTAATCAATAAAATAGCAATATTTTTTTCAGGGGCTGCAGCTCTTGCTGTAACCTCATCCACAAAAATTTTTTCAGGCAAAGTTTTCTCAAAAATGTCTCTAGACATACATTGGCTTTATATGAATGTTTTGCCCCTGCGAACAAATGTTTTCGAATCTCCTCCATGAAACATTTTTCTGGCTGCGGCTCTAGAATGACAAAGTCGCTATATTATTTTTAATGAAGGTTTTACTTTAGGTTACGTTCGATGTCTGTTTTTGTTTTGCTTTCGTGAGCTGGCACTGTCCATTGAAATGATATCATATATCATGGCATTAAGCTTTGTCGAAAATCAGATTAGTTACAAACTCGGGCTTTCGGTAATCAGAAAACATCTATAGACCGTAGGCTACGACACAACCATAACGTCCCATGATAAGAAAGATTCATTATCCTAAACTTTTTTTACTCATTTTTTATTCTTTAACGCGCTGTCAAACAATCAAGCAATATAAGCAGGACACTGCATTGGTTTATGATTTGCAAAAAATGCCCATTATTCTTTTAAATCTATCATATAGAACTGTAAAATTTATTATAGATAAACTGTTTGATTCAGAGTATTGGTTATAGCTCAGGTTGATTTGGATACATTCTGTTTATAAAGCTAATGCATCATAAAATAGCTGCTTTGTAGAAGTTATACAGTACACACACATAAAGAAAAGAGTTTTTCTGCAAACATTAAAAAATCATTCTTGCAGTATCAGTAAGCAATTCGCAAACAAACCATTTTCTGCAAAGAATTTTTAGCCAAAGCATATTTTAAAATAAGTTGGTAATAAAAACATAATAATGTCCGAAATATGTGCATACGTGATGTAGTAGCCTAGCATTTATACAAATAATTGAAAATTAATTATCAGTAAACAAATTTTGCTCTGATGCAAGCGTTTTGCAATTTTCGGGTAAAACAAGTTATAAATTAAAAAACAATATTTTTTGTGAAATGCAGAGCATCCAAATTTTGTTAGACTGTGCAGCTGCAATAAATCAACATTGAACGTTTACTGTTTGCCAAAGTCCTTACGTTACAGTTTGCGTCATGGTTTCAGCAGTTGTCACGTGACCTATTATCCGATAATTGCGGATTAGCGACGCAAGACAAATAGAAAACATAAAATTTCGTATACCTTCACAAAAAATTTAATTCTTCAAGTTTAATAAAATTTGTATTGCGCAGCAAAGAAGTTTTACAAGTTAAGATATAAATTTAAAATACAGTGGTGAAAAAAATTTTGTGAAATTTTTAGTGGTATTCGAGATATAAGCGTTCAAAGTTTGTTGTACTGCTGCAGACCAACGTTGAGTAGACTAACCGAAAAAATACCTTGAGCTTTTTAGGGTTAAGGGTTTCAAATAAGCCGGCCGCGACGACTTCACATAATTGCAAACAAAATTGCATCAACATTTAGATGATATGTAGCAGAAGAATATCATTTTGTTGCAAACGATAAAACAGGTCCATTTCTATTCCGCACTGTTGTATAGAGTGTCATCAATGTTTTGCTTGGAGGAAGATAGTTTTAAATATTTACTCATTTTCTTTTGAAATGACTCGTTTTGAAAATATCGATACATAATGACAAAGAACCATGCCTCTGAAATAAAAAAGAACACAATGTACGACAGAGCTTAGTTTTTCTAGAAATTGCGCAATCGTGTGAAATCCACGCACCAACATTGTGAGTGTTTTTGACCCGTTGGTTACATTTGAAAGTCTAAGAGACTTCATTTTGAGCTAAATCTTTTTCAAAATTTAAATAAATAATAGAGAAGAAACATGCTTTCGATGGAAAATAATCAAAATGTACCAAAGAACAAATTTATTATAAAACTTGCTAGTTACTTAGGTCTAGTGGAAAAATACTTAGGTCTAGTTCTCGGTTCTGAGCAGAGCTATCAGTTTGATCTCAAATCTACATTTATCAGCACTTTTTTTGCCACTTTTAACTCAATTACATTCATCCACACGAATGGGATTCACTTTAAATACTTTCAAATATGAGAAAACATATCTAGTCAACCGAAAATAGCCGTTTAATTCAGGCTGCTCAACTAACTTGAGCAAAATCAAGAGCAACAAAACATGGCAGACCGATCGGAAAGTGACTGCAAGACACTGAGAACAATGGCCATTATGAGCGACAATAAGCCCCTTGACAAATGATAATAAAATGTGAGTTATAGGTTCGTGTGATTCAGTAGATCAGGGGTCGGCAGCGTTTTGAACGCAGTGCGCCAGTTTACGAATAATATCAATGTCAAGAATTAGTAAATTTGCGCTAAATAGAATAGTTTTTATGTATGTACAGTTATTGTAATACGTTGTTTTATTTTGCAGTGATGGTTTTATTTGTAACTTTGAATTGTTTGAAGCTCTAAACTTGCTAAACCCTTTTCATAAAGATCTTTATTTCTTCCGATTTATAAATAGATCTTTAACTCACGTGTTTTTCTGACGTCACAATGACTGTTTATGTGACCTAGTTATCTAGCGTATACTAGTGATTCTTGTTTCTTCTCGAAGATTTCCTTTTTTCGCAATTTATTAACGGTGTTTTTTTGTGTCATGTGATGTTCTAGCAATTTCTAGATTACTTTCCGTGGCATATATAAGGCGAGATTTTATTCATTTAGAGCAGTGATTCCCAAACTTTTTTACTTGTGTACCATTTTGAGTTTTTGTACTGTGTTCGCGTACCACCTACGTTACATTTGACTACTAGAATATATCAAACTAAAAAATAAACAAATATTAGACTATATAAGAGAAACTAGCATGTAGCTGTATTAAAGTTAAATGAACAGCAGTCCAGGAAGACATAAATAGCCTAAAAATGGATAAAAAAAACAGCAAATAGCTTTAATGCGATTGATGTAGTTGTATTTTCTCCACCAGCCGGTCAATGCGAGGAATAACTTCACTGACAGCACATCGAAAATCATGTTCAGGCGTTCCAAGGCGATTTCGGCCTTTCGATTTGATGGTCAACAAAGCTGAAAACCTTTGTTCGCACTCCCATGTAGATGGAAAAATCAATAGGCGGGAAACAGCAACACGGGCTAGGTTCGGGTACAAAGATGCCACGCTCAACCAGAAATTGATGGGACAGCATTCCTTATGTTTTATTTTTGCTGTCTCATCAGTTTGAATGTCTATTAGTTCTTCTTGTTTTCTGGTCCCCACAGGCACATCAGCTGGATTAATGAAGAATGGGTTGATGGAGTAAGCACAGCATGCAACATCAGGAAAGTAATTCAATAGCTCTGTCTTAAGTTGCGAAAGATGGTCAATAATTTCGTTAGAAATGCCACCATCAGGAATTTTCTCCACGGAAGCGAGGTTTTTGAACATTCCGTATCTTTGGTTGTTAACATTCTCTACCCAGAGGTCCAGCTAACGAATGCATGCTCTCACCTTCAAAGTGAACTCTGCTACAGTTAGATTGGGTCCTTGAAACGACAGGTTGTTCAGAACTTGAAAATGTCCGATAGATATGTCAATCTTACTAAAAATTCTTTGCTCTCCAGGTTGTTTTGAAAATTGTGATTTTTTTCCCATGAGGAATTTCAGAAGCTCATCTCGCAGTTCAAACACCCGCTTTGTTGCATTACCTCTGGATAGCCAGCGCACCTCCGTGTAGTATAGAAGACAAGTGTGGTTGGAATTGAGATCCTCACAAAGTTGTTTAAACAACCGGGTATTCAGGGCAGATGTTTTGACAAAATTTATTAGTTTGATCACTTGGTTTAAGAATGATAACATATTCTGTGATTGCACTTTCGCACAAAGGGCGAATCTATGAATGAAACAATGAACAAAAGTCACATTTGGTGCCACAGCTGTCAAATGAGCTTTGAATCCTGATTTATGTCCCAGCATAGATGGAGCTCCATCTGTAGTACAGCCAATCAATTTTCCCCAGTCTAATTCATTTGGTTTGAAAAGATTGTCTAAAGCTTCGAAAATATCCTTTCCTTTTGTTGTACCGGAAAGTTCCTTGCTCATCAGTAATTCGGTTTTTACAGCATTGTCTTGTGTATATCGAACGTACACAAGTGACTGTGCGTTATTTGTCACGTCCGTCGACTCATCTAATTGAATAGAAAAGCCATACTTTGAATCTTTCACTTCTGAAATCACTTGGTTAGATATATCGACTCACATCTCCTCTATACAATTCTTAACCGTGTTGTTGGATATGGAAACAGTTTCTAGCTTTGCAGCCGCTTCCTCTCCAATCACATGTTTTACCAGCATTGTTGCCGCTGGCATTATGAGGGACTCTCCAATGGTATGTACTTTCATGTTTTAAGCTATCAAGAAAGCAACTCCATAGGATGCCTTGACAACCCCCTTCTTTCTCTGATAGATTGTGCCAGTCTTGTCCAAGCGCTGCCGCTTGTCACATTCGCCGAGTCGCTAAAAGTAGCTCTCATCTCGATCCTTCTTGTCGGAATGGTTTGTATGAAGATGACGTCGAAGTAAGCTTGGTTTCATAGAAGAATTAGCAAGGGTCTTCAGGCAATTTAAACATTGCGGCAAAGCTTCTCCATTGTGTTCAATAGCTATGAACCCATACTTTATGTAAGCTGGACTGAACTTTCGCTTAGACATATTCAATAGATAAAAAAACTAAATTGAGTTTTCGCACTATTCCTGTTGTTTAATGAAAGTAGTTCAATATGATTGGAATATCATTAAACATAATACACTGGTGCCATCACTCATTACTACATATATTGAAGAGTCTTTGCAACTGGAGGTATGAAGCTGACTTACCTTACTTTTACAACATAGATATTAATACTGTTATTTGCACATAAAACTTCCACATTGATTACAATTTTTGCTTTACAAACTTGTTAATTTTGTCGCTTTCACCACTCGTATAAAAATTTTCTCCAAAATTTTGCTTACTACTACAAGCAAATCACGCTCAAAACATGGAAAGAAATCCGTCCATTTCTGACTCTAGTAATAAATTCCACACCCAACAGATCATAGTCTAATTACATATTGCATAGTAGTTTCACTTCTTCTTCTTCTTTTTCTTTCGGCTTATTCCCGATTAGGGGTCGCCACAGCAGATATCAGCATTTTTATGACATGCCATTTGTTTTACGGTCCAATGCCCTTCCTGCCACCAACCCTTTCTTCAGAGGGAAAACTGGGCCACCTGTCTTCCACATAAAAGTGGGGGCGTCCCGTTAAGTGCCTTGCCCAAGGATACAACAAGCGAACTTGCCGGCTTGTTCTCCACAACCTCCACTAAATGCTGAGCGCCAAGCAGGGAAGCTGTGATTACATAGTAGTTTCACTACATTGTAAAAATGGCCACAAACTTTTTGTATATTATAACGTCACAGAAGCATTTTGTCTCTACTAGACCTCCCAGTGTTGCTACAGCAAATTTAAAAAAGACAAATTTTAAATGAAAAGGTTCGGAAAAATAACATAACAAATATTTTTACTGTTTTATATTAACACTACGTAGCACTTTGTTTTTTTAGCGCAATGAAATAGCATACAATAATAGGTGTAAAATATGGCTGCTAGCTGCAGTTTCGTCGTTATGAAAGTCTGTATGAAAGGTTTAAAAGTTGAATGTTTCTGCAAAATTATAAGTAAGCTGAAGTTGCTCGCGTACCACCTGACGGACTCTCGCGTACCACTAGTGGTACGCGTACCACAGTTTGGGAACCACTGATTTAGAGAGATTCAGAGTGTAGTTCAGAGTGAGATAATAGAATGTAGTAAAAAGGCGTTGTTCTGTAGTGATTGCTGTGACAAGAACTAAGCGATTATTTTGGTGGTTTTTAGTTTAGTATGTCTCTGATAATTATTTATTGAAGTGCTTTAGTTCTGTGATTTTGCAAGCAAAGGAATTCGAAGTTATAAAGTGGTTTGTGAATAAATTGTTCTGTTCTTGATTGAGAAGTACGCGGGTTAAAGTATCATAGTGGAAGCCAATCTTTTCCTAGCTATTAAGTTGCAGAAAAAACCCAAACTTATTTATTCGATCGATACTGCAAGTCGCGTCAATTTTAAGAAGTAAATTAAGATTAAAACAGACTTAAAACTACGTTCAAACGCGACATCTGGGTCTTGTTTGGGATCTTTTTATTGGTTGGTAATTTAAAATGGCTGCAGAAGAACTTAATATTTAGAAGTTGGAGGGTTTGAAGAGACAAGTAAAATCGTTGTGCTTGGATGAGAAACAGAGGAACAAGCTTATAACGGACGAATAGCGCCAGACAAATCTTTTGGGATTTGAAAGGTACGCTAATGAGGCTAAATGGAATAGAAGTACTTGGGCAACCCAGTTAGGCCCGCTGTTAACAGGCAAGGCGGTAAAAGTGTATAATAGACTGTCGCTAGAAAAAGCCATGGATTATGAGCATCTTAAAGTTGCTTTACTGGAAAGATATGATTTTACTAAACGTGGATACCGTGAGAAATTTCGAGAAGCTAGACCGGAAGGACACGAAAGCCCAAGTAAATTTATATGTAGATTAAAGCATTACTTTACCAAGTGGATAGAGTTGGCCAAAGTTGAGCAAACCTTCATGGGCGTGGTAGACTTGATTGTACGCGAGCAGTTCACTAGCTCAATTCACACGCCAAACAAAGGACTTTTCACGCTACGCCTGCGATCTATGCCTAATGGAAACCAGCCTTTATAGTGTACATTTTGCGTGCCGGGCATTGCCGACCTCTGGTACTGGTTGCCATCCCTCCCGAATATACTATACTCGATGGTCATGCCACAAACTTCTCTTGCACAAATGTGACACAAACATAATTCATATTAAACGAAAACGGTTCAACTCACAGCAATTTCGCTCATCCTCTCCGTCGCTACAATGCCGCTGTCCGTCGCACCGCTCACTCCACCAAATGCACCGGCCACTATTGCACCGAAGCAATCCGTAAGGACAAGTGCTTGATGCTGAAAGATATGATATCATGAATATTCAATGGTTTTGTGCTTATTCTCATAGATGAAATCGGATTGAAATGGTCTTGGTCATTGAATTTACACGCATTTAACATCATACTGTCATGCAAACTTTGCTAAGTTTTGCAGAAATATATTTAGCGTTTATAGACAGAATGTGCCACCGTGACACTTGATCTTTCGGGCAGAGTAAATGTCTGCCACGTATACACTGATCGATCAATTTCGTTCAAGTGCCTTTCCCAAAGACGCACTAGCACAGCAAATGAAATTTACGGTTATATTTCTACAGTTCCGTATGTGCTGAGCGCCAAGCAAATAGTTGTCAGTGTTTACTTTGTAAAACTATTTACTATGATCTAGCTGATAATGATAATTGATGATAATTGCGTTTTACCCTTTCGCTCCCGTCAGATTATCAGATGATGATCTTCATCAAAGATTTAAGAAAATCAGTTTACACAGAAATTGATTTGTGATGTTATTTCGTAACGGATTTTAAGATGTTTTACAATTATAGATTACTGGTCGGTTTTGACGGCGTCGCCCGGCAGTGCACCCATCAATAACGTCGGGATTAAATATTTTGGTTAAAATGGCTGCACCGGTTTCACCATCGGGCTCATGTGTGAACAGTAACAACCACTGAATGATTTTTGTGCACTTCCACAACTGCTCTACACATAATCGTGATCATCTTATTCTTTTAATCAAGACTGGTAATGCTCATAAATAAAGAATATTGTCACAAACCCTCAATAATATTTTATAAAGTGTGAGCATAAGGGATTGAAGCACAGTCAAACATGATGGTGGCGGTCAAATAATGAATGCTTTCACAATCACAGAAATGCACTATTTAGTGGTAAGCCTATTTTATGATTTGCTGTGGCCGCTTTACCTATTTATATTGGTGGATTTAAGTTCTGTCGCTGTGCTATTTGCCTTTGATTATAAACATCAAACTGGTACTAATTGGAACATCGCCCCTATGTTCTAATCCGGATTGTAGCCGGACTGCTCTCAAATTTGAGAAGCCGTACAAAGTCTCCATCATTTCACTAATTCTCTCCGTACCTATAAATAAGTGTACGAGAATAAAGAGAATGTTGGGAATGGGCGCCGTAATGGCTTTTGTTTTACAATAACACAAATCAGTTATTTGATGGTATGCATATTTTACAACTTAGCGAACACCCCGCCGTGAAAATAATGAACAGTAAAGAAACATACAAATCATTAGCATAAATGATGTCCCTAGTCTTGGTCTTCGTGTTGCTTGCTGTTTGGCACACTTCTAAGGGAATTGCAATCAAGGGTTTTAGATATTTATTATGTCGTTCCGCCAAGTTTTCTGTAAGCCGTCTTTGCGTTACAATTGCTGCCTTTTGTTGATCACACGATCACGTGACCGTTCAAGCACAGCGCAAAATTTGTTTTTTTCACTGTACCGTTGTTTTGTAATTTCAGTAGTAAGCCAAAAGTGCTGGCAACTGTATGTAGACTAGATTAGGTGTTTAATAAGCTAAAGTCGGAAACTTAACTATTCTACTTGAATTTAGATGAAGTTGATTATAATAAAGTGTGTTGCTACAATTGTTTGATAGAAGTTTGTCGCAATATTGTTTCTGGTATGTATTAATTTTCCTTAAATATGACGTAATCATATTGCCAGCAACTGATTTTGGTATATTTCTTTTATAGAAACCGTCTTGTACTGTCTCGTTACACCGCGTGTTGGAACTGTTCTCCCCACCCAACTTTCGCTCTTGGAGTCCAAGTATTGTTATTATTTTGAATCATTTATCCTTTAACTTTGTTTATATCTAAATAACATTAGTTCGGGTCAACGTCTGAAGATATTGAGAGGAAGCCAATACGAGACGCGTTGCAGAAATAAAAATTATCAACAATCAAGTCGTAGCAGCAGCAGCTTGGTGCGAATAAGGCGTCGCCAAAGCGATGAAACACTTCACCATGTAGTGATTCGATTGCGAGAACATGGCCTGGTTATCAATGAAAGAAAGTGTGCCTTTGCCGTCAACAGTATCTCCTTCCTCGGACACTTAGTCTCCGCTGAAGGCATTGCTCCCGCAGAAGCGAAGGTAAAATCAATTCGCGATTTCGAATTACCAACCTCAAAGCGGAAGTTAAGGAGATACTTGGGCATGTATCAATTTTACTCCAAGTTTGTGGATAAGTCCGTGAGATGGTTGCAGCCACTTTACGGCCTTATCTCTCAAACCCCAGCCAACCGTACCTTGCTATGGAACGACCATTTAAAAGAATGCTTCGACCAAAGTAAACAGGTTTTAGCAGACGCCACAACATTAGCCCATCCCGACCCCATAGCCACTACCGAGTTAGTTGTTGACGCGAGCGCGAATTTTATAGGATGTGTACTACAACAAGTGAAAGATGGTATCCACAAACCCCTTGCTTTTTCTCCAAGGCATTATCTCCACAGCCGTGCAAATGGTCGGCATTTGACAGAGAACTGTTTGCATGCTATTCTTCATTGAAACATTTTCACTATTTTTTGGATGCGACGGAATTTTCCTTGAAAACAGACCACAAACCGCTTGTAAATCGATTTTATGGCCGTTCATTGGCATCTTCACCACGTCAGCAGAGATACCTAGACTACATCGCCCAACTTACAAACAAAGTCGAATACGTATCGGGTGAGGAAAATGTGGCAGACATTGTTTCAAGGCCCAAGGAGACACCCAACATCTGCGCTATCCTTCCAGGTCCAGTAAGTTTATCTACTGGTATTGATTATGCACTAGTCGCTTCTGAACAAGCTAGAGACCCTGACATAGCTAACTTGTTTTATACAAATCAGACGTCACTACAACTAAGAAACATACCAATGCCCGAGCACGGAACCATTCTATTGTGTGACGTCTCACAAAACCGCGTCCGCGTAGTCGTACCCAACAAACTACGCTTCACTATTTTCAAAATGTATCATTCTTTGTCGCATCCAGGGATTGATGCCACCGTGAAGCTAATACAAAGAGCCTTCGTTTGGTATAACATGAAAAGGGATACAGCTAATTGGGTACGTGAATGCCAAGCTTGCGCAAAGAGCAAAATTCAACGCCATAATCACACACCTATTCAACAGGTACTTCCTCCACCGAGCGAGCGTTTAACCCACATCTACATCGACATCACAGGACCTCTAAGCAACAGTGGAAGCTTTAATTACCTCTTGGTCGTAATTGACCGCTTTACCCGTTATTTCCAGGCCATTCCATTAGTAGGTATTTCCGCCCAAGAATGCATTGACACCTTCATTCGACACTGGGTTGCATGGGCTGGCTGTCCTCAACATATTTACACTGACAGGGGGGCCAATTTCTTTCAGTCGCCTGGAGGGAGATGAGTCAATATTTGGGCGCCAAATTACATTTTGCGACTTCTTACCACCCTGAGGCCCAAGGCATTATCGAAAGATTCAACAGAACCTTGAAAACCAGTCTCACTTGTTATGGAAGTCCGAACGATTGGTATGACCACCTTCCATGGGTCCTGCTGGCCTTAAGGAATACACCCAAACAGGACTTATCCAATTATTCTCCAACCGAATTATTATTCGGAGATTCAGTTCGTTTGCCTGGAGAATTTTTTGAAGAACGGGACGCTAATACTTGTTCTGAACCAGGCCCAGATTTTGCCCCAAATCTTTCCCGGTTTATGACGTCCTTACCCTATTTCCAGCCCCGTAAGACCAACAAACAAGGTTTCTTGGATCCAGCTCTTTTTGGAGTTGAGACCACACATGTTTATGTACCAATTGATAATCACAAACCACCACTTAGCTTTGTATACAAAAGACCATACAAAATTGTTGACAGAAACCTCAAGTACTTTGCGCTTGACATTCAGGGCAAACTTGATAAAATTTCGGTCGATCGTTTAAAGGTCGCATATCTAAATATTGATACTCTCAACAATCAAATCCTACTCGACACGTCCCCATCGCAACCGACGCCCCTATTTTCATCCAATAGAGCTAGCTGCGACGAAACGCCCACCGCCCTTTCCGACTCGAACGACCCTGACAATCCTGTGACCCTACCTATTACGTCTCGTGTTGGCCGGCCTATCCGAAGACCTGCTTTTTTAGACGATTATGTTTTGCAGTAATGTGTTGCTGTGTTTGTATAGAAGATCAGAATGGGTTACCAGTAGCAGGATTGTGTTATTTTGTTTGTGTTTGGTGTATTATTCGTTTGTCAATATTCTGTGCCGATCGAAGTGTTACATTTCGTGCTAATCAAATAGTAGTCGTTTCCAATTGTACGCGTATTTTGTTCTAATGGAATTGCCATCTTTTCACTTTCTGGGTTGTCAGGGGAACCAGTAGCGACTTAGGCAAGCAGCGTGGGGTCGTTTCTGGCCGCGCTGCGGGGGGGTTTACATTTTGTTTAATTTTAATTAATTTGTAAAAAAAAAAAAGTAAGTTAAGGAGTATTGTAGCACTGCGCACTACCTTATTGTTCCACTTTATTAGTTTTATGCACCATTAATTTCCACGCATCACTTCACATTACAACTCTTGATTTGAATTCAATGCCGACGTGTCAGTTAAAGAAGGACACGTCGGCGTACAGGCGTGGCTCGGCGTGGGAGCAAACTTAACACGTTGAGTGCCGCGTGACCCACCGGTGGGTCACGCAGCATTTTCGGTATAGTGCCGCGTGACCCACCGATGGGTCACAGTGCATTATTTTTCATGCACGATTTGTTACCTCAGCGCTTCAAGACAGGAATCTGTAGTTTGGTCTGTGGCATAACATCTGAATCAAAATTTCTAAAAAAAACTACTCCAAATGCAATGGCACCATAGTACAGGGCACAAAAAAACCAAAATTGCATCTTGGCACTCGACGTGTTAAGTTTGTGATATCAAATTTGTGTTTATACTTAAGTATTAATCTTTTGTTTTGTATTCTATTTGAATAAAGGTTTGTTTAAATAAATGTGTTTAAATTTTTACCAAAGTTGATATTTGAGTGAGTTGGCGAATAGGACTTCCACACTTCGTATATTCGAAAGAACACCCTATCTACAAGAAGAGAGAGAGAGCACTGCAGTTGCGCTATAATATGTAGCTGAAGAATATCATTTTGTTGCAAAAGATAAAACAGGTCCATCTCTATTCCGCATCGTTGTATAGAGTGTCACCAATGTTTTGCTTGGAGAAAGATTTTTAAATGTTTAAATGTTTTTAAATGTTTAAATGTTCCAAGCGATTTCCGCAAATCAACAAATTCAATGCCCACAATAAATCAATCAGCTGCATCTGGAAATTAAGTCTTCAATATCCATCCGTTCAATTGCAGATAAGTTCAAGTCCTCGCCAGGGATGTGGAAGTGGAAGCGGAAGCTGGAAGCGGAAGCTGAAAGCGGAAGCTGAAAGCGGAAGCGGTGGAAGCGCTACTTTTTCTGTGGAAGCAGAAGCGGAAGCGCGAAAAATCCACCGCTTCCTCTTCCACATAGGAGGGAAGAATGGAGAAAGAAAAGAAATTGGTTTTGCTATTCTTCGTAGAAGAACGAATAAGGGGAGCATAAACATTAAGAAATGAGAGCAAGGAAAAGTCGTTTAGAGAGATGTTGACCTCTACATAATCAGAGTAGGGGCCAAGCAAAGAAAGAGAGAAGGTAGAAAGCTCAGAGAAGAATAAGCCCTGCGTGACGAAAATGATGACGCCGCCACTAGCGTCTGCGACATCAGTAGAAAAAATACCAGATTGGGAATGGGTGCCGTGGGATTGCAGAGCAGAGAATCCAGGGATCCGGAAAGAGGAAGGTAAATTAAGGTTAGATTCCTGGATATAAATAAGGCCAACGGGATGAGATGAAATAAAGTGTAGTAGTTTAGTGCTCCTGGCTTGGAGACCCCCAGCATTCCATTGAAGAACCCTGAGAGAGTTATGGAGGGAAAGAGAAAGCAGGAGGTAAAGAGAAACAGCCAGGAGCATGAGGCAGTGGTGAGGGTGCAGAGGGAGAAGATACAAAGTGGGCGGAAAAAGGATAAGAAGTCTAAAAGTGAGGGTGGGGTGCGAGTGCTGCATTAGCAGAAGAGTGCCAGATTGAGCAGTAAAGGTATACCAGCTGGAGAAGTCCGAGGAGGAAGTCACACTGCTGGTAGGTGTAGAATCTCCAAAAAAAGCAGGAAGGGCAGCTCCAGAAATGAGAGCTGCCAAAAGTTCTGAATCTAGAAAAAGAGAGTAGTGAGCACTTTAAATGAACCCAATTAGAGCATGTGCAGCATTGCACTGACCTACCCCGCCAGGTCAGATTTCCAGCGCACACTAAACAGGGAAAGACAGGACAAGGGTTAGGATGAACGTTGCCACTCATCAGGAGAAGGAGAAGAATGAGAAGACAGTCAAGAGAAAGGCAAGGAGTAAAGAGAAGACAGGCCAATTTTAAAGAGACTACGTGCTACCCTTTTGCGGTCGTTCAGGGGGCTGCACGGCAAAAAAATGGTTTGTGTGAGGGGAGTGCCCAGGGTAACTGGGACCCTCGAGAAGGCCAACAGCTATTTTGACCCAATCCAAACGGGACGGGGACCGCATCACCACGTTGAGGCGGCTGTTGATTGGTGCAGTTCAAGTTTGCTCGCTTTACATGTACATAATGTATATACGACAGAAATTTCACACTTCACTATCCAAAGAGATCGGAGTCAATACGTGTTTTGAGGACGGACAGAAAGTCCGTAATGATGATTAGAGTTAAAGTTATCTCAAAGTCAGAGTTAGTTAAGAATAAAGAGGGAAAATCAACGCTATACGGTATAATTTGTTGTTGTGACGACAGGTTATTGTCGAGAGCTGTGATATGTGGTCATACGATTTAGATCTGAGAAGCATTAAGTTAACTGTTGTAAAAGTAGTTCTAAGTAGTGAAGGAACTTGTAATAACTGTCTATTTGTTGAAGTGTTTAATTATTTTTTGAATTGTAGTAACGAAATATTTGATTTTCTTGCAACCAATTCGTGATTTCTAAATTTTTGTTAGTGGGAGTTCCGTGACAAACGCAAAAGTACATTAGGGGCTCCGCGATGACAAAAAGATTGAAAAGTACTGTTCTACATTCAGCACGAGTTCTGATATCTAAGAAAAACAAACACAGAGTAGTTCAAAACAATAAGCTCAAGCGAAGTAGGTAAAGTAATAGCAATAAATGAAGGTTTTTGTTTTCTCATAATGATAAAGTGTAGGAGAAGGCAGGCTACAGACCCACAAAAGTTAAAAAAAATTGTCAACGTTCGTTTTTTCGTTTTTTGTTGGTGGAAGCGGAAGCGGAAGCGATAGGTGTGGAAGCGGAAGCGGGAGCGTTTGAAAAATAACCGCTTCGACATCCCTGGTCCTCGCTTATCTCAGGCTTGATGAGAAAAGAAAACAATAAACCAAAATGTTGAAAATCTTGTAACCTATTGCAAAATTGAGACGTTAGATCCCTCATTTACATATCAATATCAACTGCATTAACTTGGTGATACACTGAGAAAGTCTTTAGGTGTTTAAAGTAGCAAAATGCGGCCGTTCGGATGTCCCGTGTGTAGACATCCAGTTTAGATACAAATCCTTTCGATTCCCCATGAAACACATTACTGTTTGTCGTGTACTCTGCAGACGAAGATTAAGTTCTTTAAATTACGTGGTGTTTAAGCCCATATCAGGAATATACATAACTAACACAACTGCTCAGCAATAACACTATGTATAACGAGCATTGATACAACTCAATATCAAGAAAGTTAAGGCGTGTCTACACCACAATTGTATTCATTCTTGCGCCGTAGCGCATCTTTGTTTATTCTAATTTGTTTGTGCTCATGGGAAATCATAGGAACTGGATTGTTTTGAGCCAAATTTTTCGTTCTCACAGCGAGCCAGTTGTGAGTGCAACTGGCAGAGCCACAACAGACATCGCCGACATAGAAATTGTTAAATGAATTGCATGCTTGACTAATTTCAAGACTGTTGATTTCGTGCAGTGTAGACATAGTATACGCGATGGTCATGCCACAAACTTCTCTCGCACAAATGTGACACAAACATAATTCATATTAAACGAAAACGGTTCAACTCACAGCAATTTCGCTCATCCTCTCCGTTGCTACAATGCCGCTGTCCGTCGCACCGCTCACTCCACCAAATGCACCGGCCATTATTGCACCGAAGCAATCCGTAAGGACAAGTGCTTGATGCTGAAAGATATGATATCATGAATATTCAATGGTTTTGTGCTTATTCTCATAGATGAAATCGGATTGAAATGGTCTTGGTCATTGAATTTACACGCATTTAACATCATACTGTCATGCAAACTTTGCTAAGTTTTGCAGAAATATATTTAGCGTTTATAGACAGAATGTGCCACCGTGACACTTGATCTTTCGGGCAGAGTAAATGTCTGCCACGTATACACTGATCGATCAATTTCGTTCAAGTGCCTTTCCCAAAGACGCACTAGCACAGCAAATGAAATTTACGGTTATATTTCTACAGTTCCGTATGTGCTGAGCGCCAAGCAAATAGTTGTCAGTGTTTACTTTGTAAAACTATTTACTATGATCTAGCTGATAATGATAATTGATGATAATTGCGTTTTACCCTTTCGCTCCCGTCAGATTATCAGATGATGATCTTCATCAAAGATTTAAGAAAATCAGTTTACACAGAAATTGATTTGTGATGCTATTTCGTAACGGATTTTAAGATGTTTTACAATTATAGATTACTGGCCGGTTTCGCCGGCGTCGCCCGGCAGTGCACCCATCATTAACGTTGGGATTAACCCTATTCGGCCCAAGAGATTTGCGTCGTGCTAAGTCCAACGTGGGGTAGTTTTTGCCCCGAAAGTTTAAAGCATTATATCTTTTGAACTACACCACGTAGAAAAACGATTGAACCGGCATGCGGAAGAAGATTTTATTTTGTTTTGTATTTGTGTTTAACATGTTTCTGAAATTATTGCTTGTAGAAGAAAAAACAATTAATCTGAAGGCAAGTCAAATTTTAATAGTTGCCGTTAGTTCTCATTTAAAAGAAACAAATATTTCTCATTCACTTCTCCACTCCTGACAGCAAGACAAATTGACTACTTTAGGCCAGTTGCGCTTGGCTGATCACGTAATGTCGGCAAACTCTTGTAACCTATGAAGTCCAAAAATAGATCGCCGCTAAACAATTGATAACATTTTAGTAGGCATCGGTAACATTATTTACTGGTATAACAACTACAAAAGTTTGAATTTCGACCCGGGCAATATCATTTTTTTAGAACTAATTTTGATGTCTTTTTCACACGAAAGCGTTTTGTTGTCAAGAAATGGATTTGACGCAATTTACATAACACCACAAAAAGCGCGAAAATTCCCTCGCTTGTTTGAAGTCAACAACATGAAACTGGTGTGCTCAGCTATTTCAAAATTCCTTGCGAGTTATTGTTCGCCTGCCTACGCTTGCCTCTACCCCCTGGCTGATATCATTGAGATAAAGTTTATGAAACCGTTTCTATATTACGATGAGTATGACCTAGATTTCACAGCTTCTATCACGATATGTATCACATAGGCTTTGCATAATATTATGGCCGGCTGCACTAAGGTCAAGCGTGGATAATCCTTCTTTATAATGTTTGTTTTTATTTAACCCTAGAAAGACCGAGATTTTTTTCTTCAAGAAAGACCATACGGGTCAATTGACCTCTTAGCGTTTAAAAGCGAAGAAAGACCTACTTAGTTGTGTTTTATTACTATAAGTAGAAGACAGCCCAGCAATTATTCATTTATTCTTACATTTCTACAGCTTTTTATGTTATTACGGTTTTACTTTTATTTGGTGTCGTGATATTTTTTTCGCAACCTGGTTGTTGCACAAATTGTAACCTATCAGTTAGAATAGCATGCTCTTTTGTTTGATGTACTGATAAATCGATTGCCAGACTGGCTACTTGTATCCGCTATTGTTACAAAATAATATAGCTACAGTATTTTGACCCTGTTTTATAACCTAACTGCAAATCTAGTCAGGAATGCGATTCACATTTCACTGTTTAGTGTAGTAGACAGAGTCAGAATTAGCTATTTACCTAAATGATAATTTTTTGGCAAACTGAATCTGCAATTTTCTCATTATTTTTGCTTCATCTTTAGAAACTCAAATTCTTTTGCAGCTCAGGCTAAATGACAATGGCTAAAAAATCCGGTGAAGGCAAGGTGTATAATAATGTAAAGGAAGTGCTAGATATGCTCCGCGTTGATGAAGATTCTGGCGAAGAAGATTTTGAGGAATCACAGCCATAACTACAAGAACAAGAATCAGACAGAGAAAATGATGAACAAGAATTACAAGATCTTAACACTGAATAATCTTCTCTTCCTCCAAATGAAGATTTACAAAGACCAAGTGTGCCACAACAAAGTCAAGTATTTAGCAGATATGGTACAATATGGAACAAAGAACCTCCCTGTACAACAGGACGTCAGGGAAAAAAATATTCTCAGTACCAAACCAGGCACTAAGCGATTTATACTTGCTCGTGTAAATGATGAAAAAGATGTGTTTCAAGAGCTTTGGGGACATCAGAATTTTGAAAATGTAATGCATTTACTCTTGCTGAAGCGCGAAGGGAAGGAGATGAAGCATTTTTTTTGTCCAAGGACAAGTTTACCTCATTTTTTGGTCTGTACATACTCCGTGGTGTGCTGAAAGGGAGAGACGAACCCCTATTCAATTTCCGGGTTGAAGAATATGGGCGTCTTATCTTTCGAAAAACTATGAGTAAAAATAAATTCCAGTCTACACTACGCTACATTCGTTTTGATGATAAAAACTCACGAAGTCTTCGACGACAGACTGACAAGTTTGCTGCAATAAGGGAATTATGGGGTTCAGTCATGGATAACTGCCAAAAGTCATATTTTCCTGATGCAAATGTCACAATTAATGAGCAACTTTTCCGGTGTAGAGCAAGGTAATCCTAGCAGACACCTGATAATTTACTGTGGTGTTACACAGTAACAAACATATTTTTGTAATAAAAATATTCTTTGCTTTAGATGTCCATTCATAAAATATATGCTACAAAAATCGGCAAAATTTGGAATCAAGTTTTGGATGGTGTGTGATACCACAACCTCCTTCGTAGCACGGGCTTTTCCTTATGTTGGTAGAGAAGAAAGAGAAGTTGGACTCGGGGAGCATGTGACCTTGTCTTTGATGGAACCGTACTAGAATATGGGGCTCAATGTAATCACCGGCAACTTTTGACATCATTGAGTTTAGCCAGAAGACTTTTGCAGAGCAACATTACGATGCTAGGTACCATGAGAGCACATCGACGTAAAATTCCTCTCGAAGCAAAGCTAGGAAAAGATGCAACTTTGTATTCATCTACATTTCTATTTACGCCACCGGAAGAAAATATTATGCTTCTTAGCTACAAAGCCAAGAAAAATGAAGTAGTATATTTACTTTCTTCCAGTCACAAAACAACAACTGTCTATTATGGAGAACAAAAAAGCCACAAGCCTTCTTAGATTACAATGCTACCAAAGGAGGAGTAGACACAGCTGATGAAATGCTTCGCACATACTCAACAAAAGCTGCATCCCGAAGATGGTCCCTTGCGGCTTTCTTCAATCGGGTGGATATCGCGGCATTGGACACAAACATTATATGTGCAGATATATCGATATCAACCTGTTCAAGACGTGATTTTCTCATTAAACTTGATGAAAGTCTTTGCTCCGCAGAGAGAAGTAGGCGGAAGAAAGCCCAATATATATTATGCTTGAAGCGGATACGCCAAGGAGAGGATGAGGATTTACGTCCTTCCAAACAAATCAAAGGTCAGATGTGCCAATCCAACAAAACGAAAGTCAAGTGTGCCAATTGCTTACTTTTTGTTTGTGGGAAATGCTCTGCTCTAGTCTGTCACACTTGCTGAAATGCAGAGGATTTTGAGGAGGGGGTCAATTGACCCGTATGGTCGTTTATAGTAAACTGGACCATAACATCTTGTTGCACGCAACTTTTTTTCTGAGAATGTGATTTTGTATTCTTTTATGTGAAAAAATAAAAGTCAAAAAAGATCAACTCACAGTCTGGAGAAAAATGGTAGTAATTAAAAAAACAAAAATCGAAAGGGGTCAATTGACTCGTTTGGTCTTTCTAGGGTTAATGAATACAACAAAGTAAAACAAGATTGAGGTTGAATAATTTATTTTGTTTGATGATTATACCAATACTAACTACAGAAATTATGAGTAAACTATAGTAACTGCTTTATGTATGACTTTGTTGCAGGAATTAAAGTTCTATGTACACTTTTGTAATTGCAATCCCCTCAACCAAATAGCCATTCAATTGCAGACATATTAATAGAAACTACTGTTGTTTTTTGTCAATGCGAATAGCTATTAATGCTGAAAAAGTTGCCGGTGCTGTGAACACTTCTAACGAACATGCAATAGTAACAAAAGTGGTAGCTGACTTATATATTAGTCGAATGCAACGGCTAAACGCCCCGAAGTGCCAGTGCAATAAGCCAGAACAAGCAGCGATATAACTACAAATTTGAGACAAAAGGCTTTACTTCCAGTCAGAGGCGACTCCGGCACTCGGGCTACTCGGGCTGAGCCTGAGTTACGAAATGAGGGAAGGCTTTGTTAAATTAAAATTCTGCAAAACAAGTTTCAAACTTTTTAACTTAATTTATATTAAGTCCAAAAAAGAAGCGGGGCATCGTATAAACCACCGGTGTTTGTGGTGGCAGTTGCTTTTTTGGCTCAACGTTGTGTTTAGCTCGGGCTTGGGGAAAATAGCCAGATACGCTGTGCAGAGAAATAACGAGACAAACGATTTTCAAGCATTTTTTTTTTAATCCAATCCAACTCGGGCTTGATTGCAGTTGCCCGAGCTCTGACAATGCGAGCGTTCATTGCGTTGTTTCAGACACTTTTTTGTTTAATTTTTTTGTTGAACTCGGGCCCGCGAGAAATAGCCCGAGTTGCAATCAGAGAAAGGTAGATAAAAAGAGTAATTGAAAGAACGTGTAATGTAGTTTTGTCTAGCTCGGGCTTGAGGAAAATAGTCAGACACGTTGTATAGAGAAAAAATAGAGAAACGATTTTTCAAGCATTTTTTCGAATCAAATCCAACTCGGTCTTGATTGCAGTTGCCCGAGCTCTAACAAAGCGAGCGTTTATTGCAATTTTTCAGACGCTTTTTTGCTTGGGCACATTTGATAAAAGCACGCGTTTTGTTAAACTGTATGAATAAAGGCGTTTTACAATAGTTAAATGGCTGGATAAACTGTTGCTATTTTTTGTCTTCTCGCTAGTTTTAGAGCTGTATTTATTGTTTTTTCAATATTTTGCGACACTATCAGTGACGAGCCCGAGTAGCCATGAAAAGCCGGAGTCGCCACTGCTTCCAGTTATCAGTTTGAATTTGTCCCTACTGATTTGTCGACGGTGAGCAAATATAATTGTCGGCAAGACCACTACGCGTGTGGGTTCCAAGCCAAAGTCGTTTTACACTTTATAATGGAGTTTAGAGTAGGAAATTACTTGCGTGTGGTTATATGTACACGAAAACCTTGTATTTCTACATGTTCGACGGAGGAAACTCTAACTTTTACAAATTAGCTGCGCACTTTATGCTGCCTAAGTTTGAAAAACACGTAGAAAGCTCTTTACTGGGACAAATGATAGAAAAACGCCTCAAAAAACTCTGTAGTATGAGCACACCATAGAACAAAAAGCGTAACACCAACCAGTTACTGACAGGCGTCGCAGAATCTGAAGTAATGCCGTTTGCATACAGCTTTACCACATCTTTGGCATTGGCTAAAAACACGTCCCATGTTTTCCCTCTCACGGCCGGTGGCTTCAGCTGCGCAAACTTCACACTTGCTGTGCTTGGTAGACTGCACTGGAAATGCACATAACTGCGACAAATCGTAAGATTCTTCTCTGGGTTCACTAAAGGTGATTTAGATTTTATCTTGAATGTTTTTCGACAAGCCCCATTTTGAACGTAGCGCAACAAATGGGTGTACTAATTGTAAAACCAAAGTTATCTCAAAATCGAATGAATTTGTATTGCGTGGTTCAATAGACTGATTTAGTGCGATGACCAACCCTAACTCTAACTCTAACCAATGATTTGTGTCATTCTTAGAGGATGTACGAAGTGTGTATCGTTAGAATAAATTTACCTTTGTGTGTGGAATGTATGTGTGGTGTTTGGAATTATTATAGCTAAAGTGGTAAGTGTGTAGCTATAGAGGGGCGAGGGATAAATTATTCAGTGATAGACCTCTCGCTATAGTAGTAACCGGAGATAGATCTCACGCTATAGTGTGGTAGACCTCATGCTATAGTAGCACCAAATTTTGTCTTTCAATTTGTAGACTAGCACTTAGTAAAGCGGTATTTATCAAAAAGTAATTCTTGATAATGGCCAAAAGTTTACTGTGCAAAGCGAAAAAAATATAATGTAGGTCAAATACAATCGGTGGGCCACAGCACGTAAGTCGGGTGGGCCACAGACTTTTGCGTTACTTACTTTAACACTAGAACGGCCGGAGTTGCGGTAAGTGCCTAACGGCCAGCAGCGGTCATTTTGACCGCTTCTTCGAAAACGCGTTTTTACTAGTATATGCATGGTGTGGTTGCAACTTAACTGTTGAACAAATACCCAGGTCACGTAACTCAATCAATCTATCCACAAAAACAGTTTTATTAGGAGGAAAGGGCAAAAATTGGACACAAAATTGGAAAAAGTTTCGTATTTTCATTGTCGCAAGTATAACTTATTCGGCAAGCTCCGTGGCGGTACACTTGCCACATACAGTTTTGTTACACTTAAGCAAAGTTTGCTGGTCTTGTTTTGAGTGAAGTTTGCAGCTATTTGACACTGTTTACGTTCTCGGCTTTGGTTTTTATGAGCTGTCGATAGTGAGTGAGGTCTAGCAATAGTGGAGTTTTAGCTTGATCTTTCAACAATATAGTCTTCACGTAGTTCTGCAGCAAGCCTGAACAGGAAACCTCGTCTTGAAACATTGTCACCTGTTCGTTTTTTATAATTGATGCATTGATGCCTGCCAAATCCAGAATGTTGTAGAAAACAGCAACGGGCCACCGACGGCCGCCTGCTTTGAATGATTACTGCCTGACCATTTGATCAGCCACGTCAACACCACATTTGATCTTGTTCTGAAATTTCACTGTCTCCGGTTTATTTTTCTCAGATTCGCCAACCTCAACAGATATATGCAGAAAACTAAGAATACAAACGTTTTTCTTGGCCTAACTTGATACACAGGTAGAGTGGCCATGTCACCTGCCTTCATGAGCTTACCAGAATAACGTTGTTGCAAGCATTTTGCAGATGCAGGTAGCTCACGTCTAACCTTGTTCATAGTTTCAACAAGGCTGGTATTCTTTTTTCAACTCTTTGGCAAGTAAAAACGACGTGAAAAAGTTATCGGTTGTAACGTTTCTGTCTTTTCCCATGAATGGTTCCATGAGAGTCATGACAGTGTTGTCACTAAGCTTTTGGGTGGATGGACGTGACTCGTCTTTGCCCAGATATGGAATTGCATTTAGGATATACTTGGATTTTACTTCAACCGCTAACGAGAACTTGATACAAAACTTATCTGGTTTCTTTGGGATGTATTGGGTGTACCTACAACGAGATTTTGTCGAAGACAGCTGCTCATCAATTGCTATATTTCTCCAGGATTGTAATGACTGATGCTGTTGTCTACAAGCCTATTCCAAATATTTGAGATAAGAGCAAATTTGTCAGTTTGCAAGCGTGCTGACCTTGTGCTACGCAAGTCGAAACATAAAAAACGCATATTCTCACGACAACAATTTCTCTACATGGTTTGTTGAAAAAATGATACGTCCCATTCTTTATTCCAAAACTGTAAAGGGGAAAGTTTTTGCCGCCATATACTCTTTGTACTAATAGCAGTGCAATACATGAATTGACCTCCTAAAGTGAAACCTCTCATTCTTCATTGCCTAAGACTCTTCGAGCTTCTACATTGGTAAATGGCTGAATGTGTTTGAGCATATGGTTATTAAATATAACTTGAAAAGCACCTGCAGAGGAGTCTACCATTCTAAGGGCAAAGCGCGATAAATCTGATTGCTCACTGAGGACATTCTAAGCTGTTCGCCTTCCTTGTGCTTCTGCGCCAAATTTCATAAATTTCAATTTGGTGCTATCTCGTGCTGTCTCGTGTGTGCTCGAACTTTTTGCAGCACCCGAACTAGAATCATCCTCAGAACATAGAGCAGAATGGGTTTCAAGGTTAGTATTAGCAGTTTGTAAATCATCTATATGAACAATGGGTTGTGTATCATCAAATTGCTCAGCTTCTTCATCATCGCTCATCTGATCTGAGGAGCAAAGTTCCCAATCTAACACGATGTCTTCTTCAGTTTCACTTTCCCCTTCAGAATCATCCTCATCTACAGATCTGAGCATAGCAACAACTTGTAGTCCAGTAGCCTGAAACGTCTTGGTCTTTTAGACATGATGTAATAGTGTAGATCTGACTATGTTATATTTCTTAGTCAAGTAGCTTATTTTACCCGTGGAACCAGAATAGATTAGCATTAATTGGGCATGTACACGATGCTTTTTTTGAGCAAGACAAACCTTCAACATTTGCAGATATTGTTGTCAGCGCCGACCTTGAAAAAGGCTTCTGAAGAGAAGCCCCCAGCAAGCTAGAACGCTCAAGGCAGGCCTATGACTCCCATCATATGTTGTTCAACCACCAGCCTGCCCCATCCAGATTGAAATCAAGAAGGTACTTTCTACACTGTGCAGAACCCCTAAAAGAAAAATCTCAACCAGGAGAGGAAAGGTAGAAACGAAAATTCAAAGCGATGCCACAAACCACTCGCTTAAACATCACACCTGAGGAAAAGCTGCCTCCAGAATCAAACTCAGGATGGACAATGTGGCAATGTCTCAATCGCCTTCGTACAGGCATCGCTAGAACTAAAACTGAGCTGAAAAAGTGGGGTTTTGTTGATCCAGCAACAAACACAACCTGGCAATGCGGAGCTGACGATGGCACTGGGCAACACAAATTAAAGTGCTCACTACCAGATGAACCTTGCTCCACAACTGATCTGTATCAATTTAACAAGAATGCCAGACGGTGTGTGAAACTGTGCAAAACATCAATATAAGCAACACCGGAAGATTCGAATACATACAATGCTTTTTTTTACAAAAGATTATGATAAGCTTACTAACTTATGCTAAAGGCTAATTGCTGGTGTGCTCCGCTGCTTTTTCTACCTGAGAAAGTGGGCTGGATGCTGTTTGGGGAGGATACTCAACCAGCACCGTGGGCTGAATGCCTGCAGTTGTCAACAATATAGAATAACATATTTCTGTTTTATAAACTCTTTCATAATCCGAAGTCAGTCCATTTCTAGTGCTAACTGATAAGTGGAAAAATTTTTATAAATGCTTTCTGAGTTGTGCATTTGTTTCTGGTGACTCTGTGAAGTCACAAATACTTTCAATTCATCGGAAAATAGAAAGGCAGGATTTGGAAATAAGTCATACGTGTCATGGAGACGATACGGTCTCACAAAGTACAGCAGGAGGTTTAAAACTAATGGTTTTTGCATAGCGGTCAAAATGACCGTCAATGGCCGTTGGAGGTAAACCACCTTCTAAAATATTTGTGAAAGCAGTTTTCGGCTTGATACTCAGCATCAGAATTCCTGCCTATTAATTAGGAAAAGTCAAGAAATTTTGCACCAATGCGATTTTCCTAAGAAAAAATTTGCCACCTTGAAATTCTAAAACGGTCAAAATGACCGTACCGGCTGTTCTAGTGTTAATAATCAGTTTGCAAGTCGAATGAGGTTGAGTAAGTGGTGCATATGAATCGCCATACGGACCAGCACCCATGAATGGGAGGCACAATGACCTTATTTTCCTTTGTAAATCAACTCCGACCGCGGACTGGCCATCCTCGGCATTGGGAGGTAATGAATCATTTTTCTTTTTGGAGATCTATTTTCGTATGAATATGGGAAACATGAATTTCTTAACAATCAGCATAATTTGTAATCTAGTTTCAAAATACAAATGCAATAATATTTGTTTTCGTTGTACCGATAAATCATCTATTATTTTTAGTTGTGGTCACACCTTGAAATTTAATTTGGGCGACTGGTCACAACTTGAAATTTAATTTGGGCGAAAGATATCAGGGGTTTGACGACCTTGAGTTGCGTTGGTTATTCATCGCGAAATTTTATTTCATTTGACAAAACGTCAATTCTAAATATCTATGAAACATTGAAAATGGCTCGTGAGCTTGTGATTCAAGCTTCTTTTTAAATTTTTTTATTCTTTTCCCATGAAACATTTTAGCAATAAATTTTACTTGCTTTGAAATATAGCGTAGTGGCTGAATTGTTTGATCATTATTTATTACACAGTTTACACTAAACATACAACTGACTTTGTTTCAGTTTTTTTCGGTTTATGGTCTCGTAAAACCAGAATTAGAATAACTGTGGAGAAGCTTTTATGTCAATTTAGCCAAAATTGCAAACTAACATTTCTGTGATCTCGACCTAGAGAAAGCTTCGTGAAAAATATCCTTCGCTGTTTTAACACTTTGAATATTATTGCTTAATTAAGTCTGGGAAAATTATATGGAACCACCAATGTAGGTCACAATTTGAAAACTTTTTTTATGCTTTCAAATGACCGAACAGGCTTTTTTCTCATTTATTGTTTTTGCTCGGATATATATTTACACGCGGGCATTTATTTATTGAAGCATCGTACAAAACGAGTTTCCGAATATTTAACAATTCGTTACTGCGTGACGTTTTCCTGAAAATTACAAAAATATAACCATACTTTTATATCTATCTAGCTGCGCGGTAGAAACAGTAACCGTAACAACACATGTTATGGAATTACAATTATGTATGACAAAGATTTACTCTAAAGTCTAAAGCTAGCAATGCGATGGAAAAGTGATATTGCTCATCACTCATCAACAGTCACTTTGCTTGTGATGATACAATTCAAGAACAAATGCGTTGTCTGTTCGCGAAAAACCCGTTTTCTCTATTTTCTCAAGTCAAAGCCAGGCAATAATTTGCTTTCTCTGGGGAATGTACATACTATATATGGCAATTGAACTTAAGTAGTTTTTCTGAACTTTGGTTACCTCTTGTTTACGACTTGCCCGCTTCGCTCTCAGGCTGCTACGACGAGCGCAGAGTGAGGTTAATATCTTTTTTATCTTTCAGCTATAGGTGTGCATATTTTAGCAGTCATGTGCATAAATTTGCTAATAACTTTCGATCTACAACCAACAGTCAACTCAAATTTTGTCAAAAACAAATTGAATAATTTTTAGGAAAAGTCATGAAATCTTGATATTGTAGTGTCATCGTGGACAAACCTGTACTTAAGAGGAAATTGCTCGGGCAATTATTGCCCCGCTTGGGCCGAATAGGGTTAAATATTTTGGTTAAAATGGCTGCACCGGTTTCACCATCGGGCTCGTGTGTGAACAGTAACAACCACTGAATGATTTTTGTGCACTTCCACAACTGCTCTACACATAATCGTGATCATCTTATTCTTTTAATCAAGACTGGTAATGCTCATAAATAAAGAATATTGTCACAAACCCTCAATAATATTTTATAAAGTGTGAGCATAAGGGATTGAAGCACAGTCAAACATGATGGTGGCGGTCAAATAATGAATGCTTTCACAATCACAGAAATGCACTATTTAGTGGTAAGCCTATTTTATGATTTGCTGTGGCCGCTTTACCTATTTATATTGGTGGATTTAAGTTCTGTCGCTGTGCTATTTGCCTTTGATTATAAACATCAAACTGGTACTAATTGGAACATCGCCCCTATGTTCTAATCCGGATTGTAGCCGGACTGCTCTCAAATTTGAGAAGCCGTACAAAGTCTCCATCATTTCACTAATTCTCTCCGTTCCTATAAATAAGTGTACGAGAATAAAGAGAATGTTGGGAATGGGTGCCGTAATGGCTTTTGTTTCACGATAACACAAATCAGTTATTTGATGGTATGCATATTTTACGACTTATTGAATATCCCATTGTGAAAATAATGAACAGTAAAGAAACATACAAATCATTAGCATAAATGATGTCCCTAGTCTTGGTCTTCGTGTTGCTTGCTGTTCGGCACACTTCCAAGGGAATTGGAATCAAAGAAATTAAATATTAGAACAGCTAGCTACTGCTTTTTAATAATTGCATGCCTATTTGTACGACCTAAAGCCTCTGGCTGGGTGCATGTTATTTGGACATGGCATAAACTCGGGCATGCAAAGAGCAAACTAATCTGAAATGAAGCACTTACGATTAA
This sequence comes from Trididemnum clinides, assembly GCA_963675345.1. Lineage (NCBI taxonomy): Eukaryota > Metazoa > Chordata > Ascidiacea > Aplousobranchia > Didemnidae > Trididemnum > Trididemnum clinides. The sequence continues at coordinate 39,727,937 of OY776290.1, read as the reverse complement.
GTTATTACAATAGCAGGGCCCTATCACTAATGTCGAGGTTAAGAATTTCAAATCACCGTGCTGCGACGGCTTTACATAATTGCAAAGGAAATTGCATCAACATTTAGATGATATGTAGCTGAGGAACATCATTTTGTTGCAAAAGATAAAACAGGTCCATCTCTGCAGACAGTGACACTGTTTCGACCTATCAGGTCTCTTCAGTGCAGTTAGTGACCGACAAGAAGCTAGAAGCTTTTAATAAAGCATAGCTTAGACCGCTACGCTTGCGGGATCTATACTAGATCCACTTGGTGGAAGGTCTGTCAGTACTGTCAGGTCCATCTCTATTCCGCACTGTTGTATGAGGTGTCATCAATGTTTTGTTTGGAGGAGGATGATTTTTAAATGTTTAATGATTTGATTGTGAAATGACTCGTTTTGAAAATTTCGTCACCTAATGCCAAAAAACATGCTTCTGAAATAGAAAAGGACATATTGTACGACAGAACTTACGGTAGTTTTTCTAAAAATTGCGCAATTTGCGTGTAAAAATAACACACCAAAACTGTGAGTGTTTTTGACCCGTTGGTTACATTTGAAAGTTTAAGAGATTTCATTTTGAGCTAAATCTTTTTCATAATTTAGATAAATAATTGCAAAGAAACATGCTTTCGATGGAAAATAGTCAAAATCTACCAAAGAACAAATTTATTATAAAACTTGCTAGTTACTTAGGTCTAGTGGAAAAATACTTAGGTCTAGTTCTCGATTCTGAGCAGAGCTATCAGTTTGATGTCGATCCTACATTTATTAGCACTTTTTTTGCCACTTTTAACTCCAATTCATTCATCTACACCAATGGGATTCACTTTAAATACTTTCAAATATGAGAAAACATATCTAGTCAACCGAAAATAGCCGTTTTATTCAGGCTGCTCAACTAACTTGAGCAAAATCAAGAGCAACAAAACATGGCAGACCGATCGGAAAGTGATTGCAAGACACTGAGAACAATGGCCATTATGAGCGACAATAAGCCCCTTGACAAATGATAATAAAATGTGAGTTATAGGTTCGTGTGATTCAGTAGATCAGCGATCGGCAGCATTTTAAACGCAATGTGCCAGTTTACAAATAATATCAAGATGTAAGCAACTTCGCGTGCCAAACATTTTTATGTGTTTGGCTTGCACAGTCAACTACCTGATTTCAATAGCAAACGATTAAGAGACGAACTTGTTAATTAATTTTATTGGATAAGGTCTAATACAGTCAAAAGACTCGCTTTTTAATGAGATCTTTGTCCTTGTTTTTCTTTGCTCAGCTCAGTAATGTTGGGACTAAATTTGGATGCTTTCAGTTGAACACATGAATCCGAATGATCTTCCGTAAGTCGGCTGCAATGGGCACTGAGAATAAACTTCATGTGTGAAAATATTTGTTCACACAAATAAGTGGATCCAAATGCAGACAGCAAAGCTATTGCCATCTTCTTCAGGCAGCTGGATTTTACCGGCAAAGATTCCCAACATGTCAAAATGTTATATTACTTATTTTCAATCGTTTCCAGCGATTTCCGCAAATCAACAAATTCGATGCCCACAATAAATCGATTAGCTGCATCTGGAAATTAAGTCTTCAATGTCCATCCGTTCAAATCGCAGATAAGTTCAAGTCCTCGCTTATCTTGGGCTTGATCAGAAAAGAAAATTATGAACCAAAATGTTGTAACCTATTGCAAAATTGAGACGTTAGATCCCTCATCTACATATCAATATCAACTGCATTAACTTGGTGATACACTGGGAAAGTCTTTAGGTGTTTAAAGCAGCGAAATGTGGCGGTTCGGATGTCCCGTGTGTAGACATCCAGTTAAGATACAAATCTTTTCCATACCTCCAAAGGACACTTCACTGTTTGTCGTGTACTCTGCAGACGAAGATTAACTTAGTTAAACGTTGGAACTGCTTTTTACTACTTTTTATTAATCGGATGCCTATTTGTACAACCTAAAGCCTCTGTCTGGGCGCATGTTACTTGCTCCTGGCATAAACTCGGGCATGCAAAAAGAAAACTATTTTGGAATAAAGCACTCACGGTTAATTTGGTGATACACTGAGAAAGTCTATAGGTGTTTAAAGTAGCGAAAAGTGGCGGTTCGGATGTCCCGTGTCATCCTTTCCCCACCTCAAAAAGACACATCACTGTTTGTCCTGTACTCTGCAGACGAAGATTAAGTTCTTTAAATTGCGTGGTATTTAAGCCTTTTAACCTTATTCGTCCAAAGCGGGGCAATAATTGCCCGAGCGCTTTTATCTTAAGTACAGCTTTGTCCACGATGGTCCTAAAATATCAAGATTTAATGACTTTCCCTAAAAATAATTTAATTTATTTTTGACAAAATTTGAGTTAACTGTTGGTCGGAGATCGAAAGTTATATGCACATTTATACAGACGACTGCTAAAATATGCACACCTATAGCTAAAAGATAAAAAAGATAGTGACCTCACTCTGCGCTCGTTGTAGCAGCCTGAGAGCGAAACGGGCAGTCGTATACAAGAGGTAACTAAAGTTCACAAAAGACTATTTAGGGTGAATTGCCATATATAATATGAGCATTCCCTAAAGAAAGTAAGTTATTGTTTTGGCTGGGACTTGAGAAAATAGATGAAGCGCATTTTTTGCGAATAGACAACGCATTTGTTCTTGAATTGTATCACAAGCAAGGTGACTGTTGATGAGTAAAGAGCAATATCACTTTTCCATCGCATTTCAAACTTTATAGAATAAATCTTTGTCATACATAATTACAATTTCATAACACGTGTTGTCATCGGTACTGTTTCTACCGCGCAGCTAGACAGATATACAAGTATGATTCTGTTTATGTAGTTTTCAGGATAAACGTCATGCAGTAATGGATTGTCGAACATTCAAAAACCCGTTCTGCAGGACGCTTCGAACAGTTAATGCCATCGTGAAAATATACACAGTAACAAAGGCAATAAATAAGAAAAAAGCCTGTTCGGTAATTTGAAACCATAACAAATGTTTTCAAATTGTGACCTACTTTTGTGGCTATATATAATTTTCCCGGACTTGAATTAAGAAATAATATTTAAGGGCTAAAAAGCTGAGAATATTTTTCATAAAGCTTTCTCTAGATCACAGTAATGTTAGTACCCAATTTTGGCTAAATTATCATAAAATATCATTCTGCAAATAATATTTATTGCTATAATGTTTCATGGAAAAAGAATAAGGAAATTTGGAAAAAAGCTTGAATCGCAAATTCACGAGCCATTTTTAACGTTTCAGAGATATTCAGAATTGACGTTTTGTCAAATGAAATAAAATTTCGCGATGAATAGCCAACGCAGCCCAAGGTCCCACTCGCGCAGTGGTCTTGTCGACGATTATATTTGCTCACTGTTAATAATATAGCACTCCGTGCTTTTTTTGCACTTTATTTTCCTATTTACTAATTTTATTGACTCAGCACTCAGTCTGGTAGTTCGTTTTGTTTTTAAATGCAAATATGTGGTCGAAAAATTATTTTATTTCAGTATTGCATGAGCATAGGCCATCATGGATTGAATTATACAAGCAGTTTGCTTAAAAATGGTATAACGCCAAATGCGTATCCACGTATGCCAAATGCAGCGGCTTATGCTAACAGCATACAACGATCAAACACTCTGCATATAAACAGGGTTGCAGGTTGGAAACTAAGCCAACTATTTAACTACGGGAAACTTTCTCGTGTTGTTCAATATTCAATTTTTTGTTGTGATCATCCTTCCATGCGCATGAGCTCTGTATATGGCACCCTATATTCTAGCCTACAAGTAAGGTTGCGAATTTTCTCAACTAAAAATTTAGGACAAATAATATTGATGAAATATGCTTGTAAAATACGAATATGGGAGGGTTGCCAGCTTGCCGAGAGCGGGGAGCCCAAGCCAAAATCGGGGGCTAATGTAAAAAGTTAAATTTGCATTCATCTAAATTTGCATGCCTGATGATGCCCCAGCACATTTGCCAATCTGGTTCATAAATGTTTTCTTCCTTCCAAAAAAAGATCATCCCTTTTCAGACACAAAAAATTAATGGTTTTCTTTTCAATTTTCAATAATTTTCTAAACTTTTTAGTGCGATCTCTAAAAAAAAGTCATCACTTTTCCACACGCACAAATTTTCATCTCTAAGAATTCTTATAATTTGTAGAATCGATTTTAAAAAAAGAATAAAAAGGACAAGAGCAAGAACAGAATTGAAAAATAAAGGATGGTTGCTACCCTATCTACAAGGCTTTCAAATTATTTCTAAAACGGCACTAAAAGCAGAAATTATTTGTAAAACAATGTTTTGCTGGCTGACCTGTATCCTTAATCTTTTCTAGCAAAACAGAGAGAGCAGAATTAATTTGAGTCATCATCACCATCATAAAACGATCTCTTTGATTCAGCGGGTGAAACCGCCGCCTACGTACTTCTTTTCTGTAAGCATGTTTTAGTGACTCTGTTGTTGGAGAGTGGTTGACAGATTTTCCCAAAAAATGTTTCTATTGTATGCTACAAGCTTCAAATATCTAATTTTTACTTCAAAATGTCAATTGTGTTTCTCCGTAAACGCAAAATATGTGGCAGTGACCGCTTTAGATGAACTGGCAATTCTGCTCTTGAGAAAACAACTTATTAAACTTTTCCCTTTGATAACTTTGTACCTAAAAGTAGTTTTCTTGTAAACATTGATCTTTGGTATGCCTGTAAATTGGGTATTACTAATTTGCTTTTTTGGTAATAAATCGCTGTCTATCGACATACCGATTCCATATTTCACGCAAAATTTCTTTAGAGCCCCGTTGAGACTGGACTATTTTATAGATTGTAAAAAGTTGCATTATTTTAGAAAATTGATACAGCTCGTAGCCAAGCAATAAATTAAAGCACGCTATGCAAATAGAAAGAATTTTTAAGGTTCACAATAGATTATGGAATTCGTAGAATCGCGTGATGGAAAATGTTTGACCACCTACAGCTTTAGTTTATTGAATTGACTTGCTGCTGTTGTTGTTTTGACCTGACCCCTTCCGAGGGATGGGGGCATGGCGGAAGACCATGGAGCCTCAGAAGCCGAGCAACTACCCAGGGCCTGGAACAGAAATCGTATAGAGACAGAGAGTCACTAGAGAGCGAGTGCCGCAAAGATTCCGTAGCTGCACAATGCAGAGTGAGATGAGAGGAGTTCTGGGACGGTGTCCGCAGGCGCTACAGGAAGGATTCTAGATTCTGCCAATCCTAGAGAGATAAGAGCTTAACAGAAGGCTGTGTCCGTTGCAGCGTAGACGAGAGAGAACACAGCGAGCGTGATGAGGGAGCACAAGTTCCTTGGCGGAAAACGAGGAAATCTGTGTGTCGAAGAATTTCGATGAGACAGTACAACTCCAGTCCGAGAACAGACACGAGTGGATACGAGAGATAAAAGGAGAGAGACTACAAGGGATTACAGAGGGCACGAGTAGTACTCTTCGTTTGGTCTGCTCAGCAGCCGCGTCGTTCCCGAGTATCCGGGAACCCATTATAGCCTGATAATACAGGAGGAGAGAGAAGACAGTTCCTGCCAGATCTGCCAGAGAGATTGCAGTAAAAGGAAAGATGGAGAAGAGGACAGAGCGAGGTTCAGATAGAAGAAGCGAAGTGGCAGACTTGTTGGTGCTGCCGAGACCAGCAAAGAGCGTGCAGAATGGCACAGGCTTCAGTGGAAAAACTTGAGCATACTGGGCCTGCTGTAAAGGAAAGAGTGGCCTCAGTGCCAGAAAGCAGTTGGCAGGTACGTCAGAGCCGCTTTCGCCAAAAGGGAAAAGGAACAGAGCCATCTGTCCAGAGTACCAGATTGTAAGGTGGGAGAGAGAGTCATGGTGAGCAAGAGCCGCACCTTGGCGAGTGAAAGAGAGATCAGGACGGGAGCATGGAGAGGAAAGGATGGACTCCACTGTGAAGGAAGGCAGGTTCCAAGGAGGAAAGGGAAGGCAAGCAAGAAGAGCTTACCTAGCGAAAGTAGAAGGAAGCATGAGCGGCTGAGTGGATGCAAAAGCTCTCCAGGACGATCTGCAGAGTCTTGGTTTAACTCCAAGTATGGCCAAACCTGAAATGGAAAAGGAAATTGGGAGACGAAGAGCCCGCTCATAAGATGAAAGAGCGGAATTAGTCAGGGTGATTGTAGGGAAGGTAGAGAAGTCTCAGAGAAGAGAGCTGGGATAGGGGAGGACGAGAGGCAGTCGGAGATGGCGCGACTAGTCGCTCGGTGGAGGCGTTCCAATTTAGTGATATTGATAATGCTAAGAAAAGGAAACCATCCTGGAGAAGCATATGTGAGAAGGAGCCGAAGAAAAGCTTTATACAGAAGAGAGAGAGACTCCTTATCCCTTTAAGGGATGATGGGACATATGTGTCCCATGTAGGCCTATGTTTCGTTAAATATCTAAAATTTTGTTTGCTGATTAGGGATGCGCATTGGTGTGTTTATTCGTCAACAATTCTTGTTGATTTTTAAAGTTTAAAATTGTAACTTTGCACACCCTAAGATCAATTTTCGAAGACAAAGTTATCCTGTTTTGTGACAATGCAATATGTGAAAGTTTGATCCCTTAGGTTTGGTACGTAAGATAATTTTTCGATTAGCGTAGTGTAAATCAACTATTATTCTATCCTTGGTGCCAATTCTGTAACATATTTTGCATTATGTTAAACATGAGACATTTTTTTCTAGAATGGGACACATATGTCCCATTGTCCCTTAGAGGTAATTTTAGGGGTGTTCGTTGTTGGTATATTTACCAAACAGCTTTCAACTGGTAAGCAGTTTTCATAAGATTTTTTATGTAGGCAAGAAGTAAAACTCTGTGAGGATGATTTTATGGCTTTGAAATTTTTTTCTAAGGTTAAACTTAAGAACTGAGGCTGACTAGTAACCAGCAGCATACAACATAACTTTGGGGGATAGCAGGATAGAATTAATTATATTCTTTTATTTTGCTAATTCTCCTACCCTAATGTTTAGTGAACTGTTAGCTTCAGTGATCAGCACAGCATATAGGCTGTGTAAATGTCATTATATTAATTTGTGTCTATGTAGCCTAGTAACCAGTACTTAATTTTTTTAGAATGCTATTGCAGGTGTACAAACATACATTGCATTGTGATAGTGCAAATTTTCAAAATAAAATAGAGCTTAGAGATGATGCAAGGTCTACAATTTTGTTTTTAATTCATCCACAACATATGTTTTTATCATATTAATTAGTTTATTGTGATTGTCTATAAATATATAAAGAGATATCATGCATGCTTTGATTAAAAAATTTTTAATGACAAACCAGCAAAGAGTTTCTATCTTAATTTTGAGAAAATCAATTAAATTCTTTTCTCTGATAATAGTGACACATAAGATTCGCTTACTTTAGACAATGAGGATGTTAAATTTTTAGAGCAAGATATGCTTCATCTGGAAAACAGTGCATTGCAAGAAGTGCTGGAAGTAGCAATTGATCCTCCTATGACTTTACAGTCACCCTCACAAAGGATAGTCTAACAACTAACCAAATTTTCTTAAGTGCATCCACAGATATCGAGTTTAATTGGAAGAAGTTATCGGATTCAAAACTAGAGGCAATGGTAAAAAAATATGAAGAGTAACGATTTTCTGATAATGGTATAGAATTTGGAAAATTTTGCCCAGCATTCGATGCAAAAGGTGGGTCAAAGAAAAAGATGCATACTGTGCACCAGCAACAAGCTTGAAAGCAAGACCAACAACATGCGCATTGAGTGCAATATGCATTTGTGCTATGTGAATGGACGTGATTGCTTTGCGTTGTATCACTCTTAATTGTACTGTATTACATGCATGCTGCTGAATATTTAATTTTATACCAATCTAATTACAAAGTTTTCCACGATGTTGCCTGTCTCGTCTGATCGGTTCAGAGCATTTGGTGAACGTTAATCTGGTGCAAATTGTTTAGTTGCCATTCTATATGAACGTGTATTTCTGGAACTAGATTCCGGAGAGCAGCAAATGTGGTCCTAGGCTTCGCACATACTAAATGCGAACAAAATACATGTACACTGAAAACACCGACAAGTGTGAAATTACCAGAGCCGGAATCAAACCCAAGTCTTTGCATGACTAGAGCCAGAATCGAGCTCGAGTCTATCTCTAGCAAGGAAGATTCTTTTCCGATATGGCGTGTTACTGTTTTCAATCATGAAACGAATTTATACACAATTTAGAAAGATGAAAAATGCAACATTATTCAAATACATTATTTCATGTTTAATTACCTCTAAGGGACAATGGGACATATATGTCCCATGTCATATTTTAAAGAATAAACAAAAAAAAGTTAATTTTTTTCTTGTGAATTGCATATAACTATTCTAAATAGATAAAAATGTCAATAAAGCTTCAGTCATTGACCATTTCATTGTACTCTTTTACAAAGAATAGATGAAAACTCTAACGTTTTCGTCTAGCTCTCTTCAGGAGTTATCGCTAGAATGAAGCCTGGTGTTGATGGCGAGGTATTTATAGCGAAAGCAGCTGGTGAAAATGTCGGAACGTTCTGATTTGTAGACAACCAGACGTTTCGTCGAGTCTGAATCAATGACGTAATTTTTGTGTGTAGACGAATTCTTTCTGGCGACAAAGCTCGGTTGAAGTATTTTGATGAAAGTTGCTTCCAAGGTAGATAAATGAAAAAGTGTTCTTCCTTTAGCCAAAATAGAAGATTGGTTGTCATCATAGTGAGAGGCGCATTTTTCATTGTTGAGGAGGTGTTGTCCAATTGCCGAAGTACTGGTATGGTTGGATTGAAATAAATTACGATTTGGTTGAGCTTGATTTCTTATTGCTTTTGGTATGTGCTGTTTTATTCTATCCTGCAGTCTTTGGGATGTGCGGCCTACGTACCGACAATCACAGCGGCACACGTATTGATAAACGACCATACTTTGTTGCTTGGTAGATATGACATCTTTGCGGACCGTTGGAAACATCTTTCTTGTGGAAAACACTACACGAAGTTTTACTGCACCAAAACATGAGCTGACAGCAGTTTTGCATTGATTTTCAAATTTTGTGGAGATATTGCCAATCCATGGTAGTTTAAGGTAAGCAGGACATTTTTCCGGTCCTTCCTTTGGCGGTAATTTAAACTCTTCAATCTTTCTTAAACGTTAGAGTTTTCGCCTATTCTTTGTAAAAGAGTACAATGAAATGGTCGATGACTAAAGCTTTATTGAAATTTTGCACCACTTCTCATCTTTTCAAGATAAAAATATAAAAAAAATCTGCGAAATCTCGGTTAGAAAAATTGTGTCCCTTAAAGGGTTATGGGGGTTTTATTGGGAGGCAAAGATACAGCGTAAGGCACTGAGACAAGGAAAAAACTTGGCCTTCAGCCAAGATACATCTTTAGAAAAGGAAAGAAAGGCGGTCAAAGGTGACCTCAAGAAAAGTTGGAGTGGGATTAAAACAGAGGCGGGAGTTGAATAAGGAGAGGTTGGGCTGGAGGTTAGCTTGACAGGGATCCACTGAGATGAAAGAGACCTCATATTTGCTGGGATTGAGAAGAAGACACCAGTACTCAGACGAGCGCTTCAATCAAATCAGAGATCTTTTTCGTACATCTTTCATTAACCGCATCTTCCACTTGAGCAGACCACCAGGCTTTAGGATGGCGTTTGATGCAACCAAAAGAAATGGAAGATTTTGCCGCATTTAGTGTCAGATAGGTAAAGAGAGCAGCAGCAGAGGAAAGAGACGAGTATTCCTCTGCAGAAGGACAGTGAGAGTCAAAGTAAAAAGTCATTTCACCGAACTTCCTGAAAATTAAAGGAAAGAGGACGTTTGTTGGGGCGGAATAGCAAAGAAAGAGGAACAGTCAGTAAAATTGGTAGATGATCAGAACCCAGGTACTGAAGCACCTCCCAAGAGCAAGATAGGGCAAGAGAGCAATGAGCAAAGAAGACATCAGGGGAGTAGCGACTGCCAGAGAAGCGACGGGGAAGAGTAGGTATGTCAGGGTTATTGAGTGGAAGGAGGTCAGAAGAAATGACCCAATTGAATAGTTCCTTCCCACGGGGGTCGGAACTACCTTTTGAGTCCCAGAGGGAGTGATTGCAATTGACGTCTCCCAGAATAAACAGATTTCTGGAGGAGTAAAGAATGGAGGGAGAAAAGGGATCGGTTCTGCTATTCGTCGGAGAAGAGCGAATAGCTGGAGCATAAACACTAAGGAATGAGATCGAGCAATTTTGAAATAGCTGAGCACAGCAGTTTGATGTTGTTGACCTCAAACAAGCGAAGGAATCTTTGCGTCATCTTCGATGCCGCACACATGTGCTACGTAAATTGCGTCAAATCCGTTACTTGACAACGAAATACCTGTGCGTGAAAAATATATTAATCCTTTCAGTACTGACGGGTACTGTAGATCCCACCAACTCTTAAAATTGTGGCGCATTCGCAACAAAAAATCAAACCAAAAACCTTCCTGGCTCATTGAGATCCTTTACTCTATCAATGTCATTTTGTTTTAGGTTTTACGTTTTGTTAGATTGTCATGATTCATAATTGAATTATAGATCAGGTAATATTTTTGACTTTTTTTATTTCTTTTTTTATATAAACCTGCCCTTTGCTTTTAGTTTGCTGACCAAAGTTTTTCGTGGACTTCTGGAGAGCATTTTACAAAGTTTTCCTTGATGTGTATTTTGCCAATTCAAATTCACATTGGGAGGAGTTGGAAGTTTCTACCTTCCTGGGACTGATAGTTCCCGTCAGGACTGTAGTATACTCTGTCAGAATATAAATTTCAAAATTTGGGCAATTTTCTTGCATCAAAAAGCAACTAGCTTTGACAATTTTTTGATAAAGGTAATATAATCGCGAATCGGTGTGATCTTAATTTAGATTTGCAGTTTAAACTTTGAAATTCAACTTGAAGTAGGCTACAATATTGTATTGTTGATGAGAAATAAAGCACTTTAGTGCAGAAGAGCTGGGGAAGTAGGATAGGTTTTTCCAAGCTAAGTATTGTTAGACCTAGCTAGCCAAAGTAGTCTGCCTTTTACATGCAGTTCGCTCTTATTTCACTTACGGGTTTATTACTTGTAGTCTAAGCAACAGTTCGTAGCACTTTTTCTTTTGGGTTTAGATAAAGTGCATGGTTAGCAAGGTTAATTCTCCTGATCTAGCCAGCTAGTCTAGTACGCATTGTTGCTTTTAAACGCGAAAAACGTGCGAATTTGCGAAAACATGTATGGCGGATTCGCAGGTTAAATTAAACGATGCGCGAAAAAATCCGGCGATATTTAGTAATTTTTTTTAGTTGGTTAAAATTTTTGCAATTTGCTTGCAAACTTTTCAATCAACGGTTTAATGTGTGGGAAACGGTGAATAAGAATCCAAGATTGGGCCAACGCTTTTTTAGGGCAGTGCAACGCCTCACGTAATCAGCACGTACTGAGACCCAACAGTGAGCAATAGCGACTTAAATATCATTTGTATAACAAACTGTCCCTCAAGCAATTATAATAAAGTAAATAAAAAAGTTATTTTTTACTTTTTCCGGCTAATTTTAATCGTAGTTAAAGAGCAATAATTACAGTAAAAAGAGCTCTCGAACTTTAGCTTCACACAAGGAGATAAGACATCATTTTTTGAAGAAAGTTGGAAATCGGAAGTGGTTAAAATGTACAATATATTTTTCCTTTACCCATCAACTCCAATTTCAATCACGCTTGATAAAATAATAAAAGCACATAAATCTCGGTTTCAGTTTGGCACGAAAAACACCATTTTTTGAGGGAATGGTTCAGTTTTTATTAATTGCAAATAAATGACCTTCTCACGCTTGCCAGTTATGAAAACTATAAGTAAAAAAGAATACGACATCCAACCAATTTTAGTTTTAAATACCACCCCAAAATGTTGTTTTTTAAATGAAATGTAGCTGACAGCTATGTGCGATGATAACTTACCAATCATGATTGAAATAAGCTCTGAAACGTAAAGACAAAAATGTGGATTCTAGTCTCTATCGAAAACTTTTTTATCAAAATGTAGCCTATTTATGTCAATTGCTTGAAAGGTAATGTGTAGTACAGTAAAATTTGCCTTTAATTATTGACTATTGTAAAAAATTATCGTTTGTAATTGACCATTCCAAAACTGTTTTATGATTTAGCATTAGAGTGTATCATCTAATCACGTTTACCAGTGTAAGGAAACATCACTAAATAGTCAAAACTCACAGAAAGTTGTGCACTGCTCAAATAAACCTTCCTTTAATGCGCGCGCGCGCGGCTATTGCAGTCTTTTAGATCTGCATGTAGTCAGTGGCGCCGAGTAAAGTAGGCAGGGTCACCCCAAAAATTTTTTCCGCAAGGGCAGCCTCTTCACAAATGCTTTGCATACAATGCCTCTAAATGAGACCGTGTAGTTTTATGCTTAGCTACAAATATCAGCTTTTCAATATTTTGCTCGACTTAAAAGCTGCGTTTTCCAAACTCGAGCATATTCTAGTTCATGAATTTCCCTGTTTCCTTTATATCGGTCAAGTTTCGAATGCTTTTCAACAAAATCAGAACTTCGGGTCAAGTTTTGAATGCTTTTCACAAAAATGGAATTTCGTCTACCAAATATTTGCGATCTCTTTTCTCACATTCGTTCAATGGTTAATTAAAACATAGAATTAGGTTAATTTTATTTACATGCACTGTTGATTTGACATTCTGAAATGTTTACAAATTACTATTGCTCAGGTCGCATAGTTTGAGTGACCAAATCTAACTTATTAAACAGAAATAACCAGGCATTTCGCCGTAGCCAATTAGTAACCGATAGGTTACCTGTTTGTAAATCTTTTTTGGAGCCTATATAATCACGCAAATCATTGCATCACCGAAGCGCTTTGTCACAGTTTTGCCTCTTTTTCTACAGCAGAAATTTTAAAAACTGCGTTTACGCCCATCCATACAAATGTTGTTTGGACTTGTTTTTAGTTCATCTTTAAAGACCTTGACACACAGTTAACTCCAGTTCCTGCTGCAAAAGAAGTGGCAGAGTAAACAAGCTACAACTCGCAAGCTGGCGTCTTAAATCAAATTAAAAAATAAAGATCATTAGGAAGAGATGATGATGGTCTAGATCGATATTTTTAGTACGCGGACCACAGTCTTCACGGGGCCACAACTTTATTTATCCTTCACATAGAGTGTAATTGGAAAAATTTCTTGACCATTTGTTTTTGTATTTTCTTTGGACAACATCCCTGAAATTTACTATGATAACTTTTTTGAGGTTGTCTGTGAAATTAAAAAAATATTTAATCGGGCCATGTGCCTCTGTGCGTTTTGAAAATAGGCCACATGCCAAAAATGGTTAAAAAGCACTGAACTAGGTTAAAAATGCCATAATCGAAAAAATACGTTTTAGGGAAAAACAAAGAGTGTGGTTATACGGAAACCAATGTCATAGGCAAACTTTAAAATATTTGAAATATGGAATTCTGTCGGGACTGAGAAAACGTTAAGTTATTATAGGCAAGTTGTCGTCATAAATAAAACCATTAGACTATTTCTACTGTACAATAAATGCGTAGAAATAGTACGTGTAAAGTTGCAAATCGCTGTTACGTTGCTGTCACGTTACGTCAGACGCTTAGCTGCCTTCGAAGAAATTTTGGACAAAAGAGCCAACATGTCAATCGGGATAAAACGACATCGTTTTTAACGCTTTTATATGGAAGACAAGTGGTCCAGACGCCTCGGAAATGGCCACTCCCAAGCGAGTGCGGACGTCCCTTCCAAACTTCGCTTTCTCGAGAATGTACAATAGGAAGATAAAGATGGACAAATAAAAAAAAGCTTAGCGTATACGCTGAACTTAGTAGGCTACCAAAAACGACTTTGTTTGCAACTTTGCAATACGGTACTTAGGTTGGTGTAGCGGTTTGTTCAGCAATGTCAGCCAAAATTGTCAGGCGGCTTTCGTACATTTGCTAGCAATTTCGCACTTGCGCCGGCAACTAAGCACTGACTGAAATCTTAACGAAACACTGCATAGTATTTTAGCAAACCTTGTCCCTATACACTTAGTTATAGTTTACCATGTACTTGCATTGATGTAGATAAGAGGTTTGCGTGAAATAGTGTGCAGGCAGTTGTCAAATCTGCTCTTTTCTTGATGTTTATGATGAATTCTGCACCTTGGCAAGCAATTGGTGTGTAGGTTGTCTACTGGTACCACAATACTAATAAGGATACGATAATTCACTAACTACAACTGTATAGTATTGCAAGCAGTATAAAAGCTCATGAAACATGCATTTATTTCAACATGTCGCCAGGTTGTTGATTTTCATAAATTTTTGAAAATGTAAACAAAGCTACGTATGAATAAATCTAATGTCCTAGCTTTGCTAGAAGAGATACCATGTGATTATGACTCTGATACCGATGTTGATGAAAATTTTGATAAAAAATTAAACATCACATAAAAAACAGATCCACTTTCATGTTCACAAGGTGATGATAAAAAAGAAAGTCAATCATCTACAATGGGTTTAACGTAGCGAAACGTGGCGGTTCGGATGTCCCGTGTGTAGACATCCAGTTAAGATACAAATCTTTTCCATACCCCATGAAACACATCACTGTTTGTCGTGTACTCTGCAGACGAAGATTAAAGTTCTTTAAGTTGCGTGGTGTTTAAGCTCTTTAAGCCTTTATCAGGAATATACATAACTAACACAACTGTTCAGCAATAACACTATGTATCACGAGCATTGCTACAACCAGGGATGTGGAAGCTGGAAGCTGGAAGCGGAAGCGGCGGAAGCGGAAACGCGAAAAATCTACCGCTTCCGCTTCCACATAGGTTATTTGACTTGAAGAGTAACTAGGCGAAAAAGTTTTGTCCGTTTCCCGATGTGGATTAAACGGTGAAGTTGCACTATAAATCTGACTAAACTTGCGATATGAGTAGCGCGAGAGAATGAGAAAAACTAGCATCACATTTTATATCGATTAAGGGTAAGAAAAAGATAATGGACAATGAAACGTAGCAAATAAAATGATGATTTGATTAAAGTTAACTGACTTTGGTTAGGGGATTGAAAACGCTGAAAAGCAATTTACTCACTACGAAAACATTTTCATCATTCTACATCAGTGCTCTTCAATAGGGGTTCCACAAGACGTGTCGTTGTGTTTCGTGAGTTTAAAGGGTTCCGTGAGGGGACCGCAAAGGTCCTTTGTTTATTAATAATATTTAGTTCTTATTTCAGTATATTGATTTCTTATATGTAGGCCTAGTGGTGTTCTGTCTATATAAATAGTTAGTAATGGAATCTTGTGACAGCAAGTTGCAGATTGTGATGTAATCTTATTTTCAACTTTAAGAACGTCTGAATTTGCTAACTTCCTTTGTTATGTAATAGTACGTCTGTAATTTAATTTTGGTCGCCTTGTATGAATACGACCGAAATTTCGCACTTCGCTATGCAGAAGGATTAGACTCTACATTCAACACGAATTCAAATATCTAAGAAAAAACAAACACAGTGTAGTTCGGAACAATAAGTTTAAGCGAAGTAGGTAAAGTAAGAGTAATATATAGATAGGTTTTTGTCTCCTCAAAATCATAAAGTGTTGGAAATGGCAGGCTCCAGAGATAAAAAGTAGTTTTCAGTTTTTGAAAATTGCTGTGAAAATAAAATGCAGCCTTTAATTTACCCCAACAGAGCAAAGGCTTACAAAACTATGACGATGCTGGTGTTACGTGAACTGACAACATAACAACATAGAAAGGAGAAAATACTAAATTATGAACAAGCGATAGGGGCAGTTTACAATTCATTTATAACTGACGTAGATCTAAACGCCTAATTGACATTCGTGTTTTTGTGTGGCTGTAATGCTGTGAGTCATACTAGTGAGACGCAATTCTAATGGAAAACAACTTAACACGACCAAAGGGGGTCGATATCACTTTTAGTTTATTTATTATGAACAAGATGGAATTGTACCTAGAAAACAACTCATGAATACCGCTTTCTCCTGTGACTACAGTCGGCTCATTCTCGGAAAACAAATTATTCAAGCCACTTTCTCCAATTTGGAGAATCTACCCCAAAATCATTATAAATAACAGCCCCGATTGCTACTAGGGCAGATTGAAGAAAGCATTGGTTACACAGCCATGCTGCAGTATTCATCAGCTTTGATAAAGCATTAAGTACGATACGTTTATTGAATGCTGCTCTGTACGAATGTGTAGATATAGAAATAGTAATATGATTCTTTGCATTTGTAGAAGTAAGATAAGTCGAATTTATCATCATATTCACTATCTCGCACTTAGCCCTCCCCTCTGTCTTATGGCCCATGAAACATGTGTTGTATTTGAAATCTGCGATAAATAAATGAATTGTTTGCTTATTGTTGGGCCATCAATTACCGGGAGACGAGAAAAGTGAAATTAAAATTAATATCCGGACTTGTTCATATAGGATTACTTCGGTTCGTCCAGGCGCTTGAAGGGATCGAAGGTTACAGCTGAAAATTTTACCCTTTGCGGCCATTAGGCGTCTACAGGTCGCCCAAACAAATTTCGTCGTTGTGGTCGGAAGGAGTCTTTAAGGCACCATTATTAAATGCGTTCTTATGACTAGTTTGATCGACAAATGGAGTGGTGGTAAGGCACTCGCAGTTCACCAGAGCAAAATGCTGTCACATTTGTGTGACAAACTGTTGAAAAATAATGCCACAGAGATGTTGGCGCGAAAATGCAGGCAATTTTGTACAGACTTCAGTTTATGAGCTTTCAAGTCAGAAACAGCACATGCGATAAAGCAATTGCTTAGTATCGCTTGCAGAAGTAAAAGTTGGTGCGATATTGTAATACAAGAAAGTGATTGTTACCTAGTGGTTTGCTAAAGGGCAGTTTCAGGGCCGCGGTGAAGGGAGGTAAGGGGGTGAAATCATTCTGGGGCCTATGCTTATTTAGGTGCGCATTGAACTGCATAGTATAGCTTTTAGACGTGAAAGTTCTGAAATTTTGATACAATAAAGTGATTGTAATTCTGTAATGCGTGAAGGGGTGGTTTCAGGGCCACAGCAAAGAGGGCGAGGGGGGAATTTTGACTTGTTTTGACTGAAATTTTTTAAATATAAAAGAAAAGAACAAAAATACAACACAATCAACAAATTTTGTTAAGGTTTCCAATATTTAGGGTTTATTCACAAGCCTATTTATTACAAATTTTTAGGTTAACGGGCCAGTTGCTTAGGCAAAAACATGCTGATCATTTTGATACCAAACTTCTCAAAATTGGTTGAAATTTAGTCACTTAAACAAACATTTAGTAACAACTACTGCCTTGAGCTAGTAAAACTTTGTCAAAATGCGCCGATATACAACGATCAGCGATAGCAACAATGGGAAATTTATTGCGACCGCAAAGGGTTAAATTAGATGGATTCGTCGCAGTTTTGCTTTTTTCTCCGATCTTTTACAGTTTTGTATTCTATATAGCTATAACAAACCTCTAATTTAAATATATATAAGCTAATCATTTGTATTCAAGATCTATAGATTTTAAATTGAGTTAAAGTTTTGTATGTTTTTTTTCACGACTTTGTATTTTATTACAGCTAACTGTATTAAAATAATAATTATATCATCCATTGTAATTGAAATTTCTATTACATTATAATGTCCCGAAACAGATGGAGTGCTGTATATGAACATTTTTTTGAAGAAGGCAATAACTTTCGATGCAGAGTTATGCTCGATCAATGTCACACCTGCAATTCAGTTATCCCTAAACTAAAACAGGGAAGCACTTCGGCTAACCTGAAAAGGCACCTAAAGCGTCATCATCGACAGGCATTTGACAGGGTTGAAGAAAAAGACTCTGAAGTTACTAAAAAAAACAAAATTGCAGAAAGAAAAAGGGCAAAGTAGTATGACAAATTTTTTTTAAAACAAGTAATCGAAAAGCTATTGCATCCATCACTAAAGAAGATTTTATAAACGAAATATTAAAAATGATTGTCTACAACGGAGTTCCTCTGACATTTTTTCAGGAAGATGGATTTCAATTGCTAAATGGTACCTTTGCAAAAAATTTGGAAATTCAACTAGGACGTCAAGCCATTCGTAGCATGGTACTCAAAAAATCGGAGGAAGAAAAATCAAAGTTGAAGGAATCACTTTCTGGAGCTTTGGTTTCTATCAAATTTGACGGAGCCACTAGACTTCGATCACATTTCCTGGGTATTTCAGTGCAATACTACCATGAAGAACACGGTCTGACAATAAAGACGTTGGCCTTAGTCGATACTGAAGCCAATCACACAAGTTCTCATTTGAAGGAAATATTGTTGGACACTTTGAAGCAGTTCAACATCAGCAAGCAACAAGTATTAGCTTGCGTTGTTGACAATGCGTCAAATATGACTCGAACTGTGCAACTACTTAATGAAGATGAAGGAGATGAAGACGATAATGAAGAGATTAAAAATATACAAGATTCATTATCAATCGACCATACCATATACCACATGAGATGTGCTGAGCACACCCTGCAGTTGGGAATTCGTGACGTGTTAAAAAAAGGGCGAGCAGAAAAGTTTTTAACAAAATTGCGAAAACTTGCTCAACACGTACGTTCACCACACACCGATGGAATTCTAAAGCGTCGTGCTAACAAGGGAATGCTGATTGACATGCCGACCCGTTGGGGGAGTACTTTTCTCATGCTTCAACGATTAGCGGAATTGAAATCTTTTGTTCAGGATCTTGGCTCACATGAATCATACCTTACCGAAAGTGAATGGGCTGAGGTCAAGATGATGGTCGAAGTACTACAAATACCTCACGCAGCAACAATTTATTTTCAAAAACAAGATCTCACTCCGAGAGAATGCCTGCTTCATTGGAGAGAAGTCATGTTTAAATTGGAGAAGCTGGAAAACAATTTAGCTTCTGCTCTTGCCACCGCCCTGCAATCACGCCAAGAGTTTTTATTGCGGTAAGAGGCTTTCCTGGAAGCTGTTTGGGTAGGTAGTGTTTGTTGACTTAGTTGTTGTGACGACCTACCAATATTTTTTGTTGATATTATATTTAACTCAATACTAGTAAGCGTTTGTGCACTTCATTTTATTTCAGTCGAGAATAACAACTAACGTATTAGTTATATTAGGATTGACTGACTTATATAACCGTGATATTATCATTTTATTTTCTTTCTTGATAGGTTGATGCTCGATCGAGAATCCTCGTGAGCAACCAGGAGCAACTACGTGCAAAGAACGGTCTTCAGTCAATTTTTTTGCGTATTCAAAGCACTTCAAGCGAAAGAGCAAGTGCTGATGCAGAAACTGACTCAAGCGGAAGTGAAGCAGCATCAGAATCTGCAGCATCAGTATCTGACTTTGATGCGTATTTGAACTCCTTACATTCAACAGCGGCTGCTGAGGTATCAGCTACGGCGTCTGCAAAATCTGATCTTACTGCATTTGCTGAGGCGCTTGTTGATGCAGAGCGGCTCGGAAGATTAAAACTGCCGAATGTTTGGGACATTATTTCCAAATATCCCCTTATTGTACAACCAGTATCGCGAATCATTAGCTGTTTACCCTGCACGCAGGTTTCTGTTGAACGTATGTTCTCCCACTTAAAGCTCGTACTTCGTGAAAACAGAGCCCGAATGGGCAATGAATTAACTGATGCCATTGTGTTTATGCGGACAAATCAATCTGTGTAAAGATGAAATTATTTTATCTTCGCTATCTTTTTGATTGTTTGCTTTTATTTTACTTCTTTTAGTCGTTTTTGCCACTTTTGTATCTATGGTTACTTTTTGACTGTAGTAAATGACAAATTTGCTAAGATCAACAGTCGTTTTTTGAAAGTGGAAGCGGAAGCGGTGGAAGCGGAAGCGATAGGTGTGAAAGCGGAAGCGGAAGCAACTGAAAAATAACCGCTTCCACATCCCTGGCTACAACTCAATATCAAGAAAGTTAAGGCGTGTCTACACCACAATTGTGTTCATTCTTGCGCCGTAGCGCATCTTTGTTTATTCTAATTTGTTTGTGCTTATGGGAAATCATAGGAACTGGATTGTTTTGAGCCAAATTTTTCGTTCTCACAGCGAGCCAGTTGTGAGTGCAACTGGCAGAGCCACAACAGACATCGCCGACATAGAAATTGTCAAGTAAATTGCATGCTTGACTAATTTCAAGACTGTTGATTTTGTACAGTGTAGACAGGTTGAGCTTGTGAGTGCGCGATGCAATGTTGAGGCTGGTTTCGATTAACTTAGGCGTAGATTGCAGGCGGTGCATAAAAAATTCTTTGTTTCATGCTACGCCTGCGATCTACGCCTAATGGAAACCAGCCTTTATAGTGTAGATTTCGCTTGCCGGGGATTGCCGACCCCTGGCAGTGTTTGCCGACCTTCCGAGTATACTATACTCGATGGTCATGCGACAAACTTCTCTTGCACAAATGTGACACAAACATAATTCATATTAAACGAAAACGGTTCAACTCACAGCAATTTCGCTCATCATCTCCGTTGCTACAATGCTGCCGTCCGTCGCACCGCTCACTCCACAAAACGCACTGGCCATTATTGCACCGAAACCATCCGTAAGGACAAGTACTTGATGCTGAAAGACATGATATTAGAATATTCAATGGTTTTGTGCTTATTCTCATAGATGAAATCGGATTGAAATGGTCTTGGTCATTGAATTTACACGCATTTAACATCATACTGTCATGCAAACTTTGCTAAGTTTTGCAGAAATATATTTAGCGTTTATAGACAGAATGTGCCACCGCGACGACTTGATCTTTCGAGCGCAGTAATTGTCTGCCTCGTATACACTGATCGATCAATTTCGTTTAAGTGCCTTTCCCAAAGACGCACTAGCACAGCAAATGAAATTTACGGTTATATTTCTACAGTTCCGTATGTGCTGAGCGCCAAGCAAATAGTTGTCAGTGTTTACTTTGTAAAACTATTTACTATGATCTAGCTGATAATGATAATTGATGATAATTGCGTTTTACCCTTTCGCTCCCGTCAGATTATCAGATGATGATCTTCATCAAAGATTTAAGAAAATCAGTTTACACAGAAATTGATTTGTGATGCTATTTCGTAACGGATTTTAAGATGTTTTACAATTATAGATTACTGGTCGGTTTTGACGGCGTCGCTCGGCAGTGCACATATCATAAATGTCAGGATTAAGTATTTCGGTTAAAATGGCTGCATCGGTTTCACCATCGGGCACTTGTGTGAACAGTAACAAACACTGAATGATTTTTGTGCACTTCCACTATTCCTGTACACGTAATCGTGATCATCTTATTCTTTTAATCAAGACTGGTAATGCTCATAAATAAAGAATGTTGCCACAAACCCTCAATAATATTTTATAAAGTGTGAGCAAGAGAGATTAAAGCACAGTCAAACATGATGGTGGCGGTCAAATAATGAATGCTTTCACAATCACAGAAATGCACTATTTAGTGGTAAGCCTATTTTATGATTTGGTGTGGCCGCTTTACCTATTTATATTGGTGGATTTAAGTTCTGTCGCTGTGCTATTTGCCTTTGATTATAAACATCAAACTGGCACTAATTGGAACATCGCCCCTATGTTCTAATCCGGATTATAGTAGGACTGCTCTCAAATTTGAGAAGCCGTACAAAGTCTCCATCATTTCACTAATTCTCTCCGTACCTATAAATAAGTTTCCGAGAATAAAGAGAAAGTTGGGAATGGGTACCATAATGGCTTTTGTTTCACGATAACACAAATCAGTTATTTGATGGTATGCATATTTTACGACTTATTGAATATCCCATTGTGAAAATAATGAACAGTAAAGAAACATACAAATCATTAGCATAAATGATGTCCCTAGTCTTGGTCTTCGTGTTGCTTGCTGTTCGGCACACTTCCAAGGGAATTGGAATCAAAGAAATTAAATATTAGAACAGCTAGCTACTGCTTTTTAATAATTGCATGCCTATTTGTACGACCTAAAGCCTCTGGCTGGGTGCATGTTATTTGGACATGGCATAAACTCGGGCATGCAAAGAGCAAACTAATCTGAAATGAAGCACTTACGATTAAGTTATTACACTAGCAGGGCCCTATCACTAATGTCGAGGTTAAGAATTTCAAATCACCCAGCTGTGACGGCTTCACATAATTGCAAAGGAAATTGCATCAACATTTAGATCAGTGGTTTTCAACCAGGGGTCCGTGAAAAGCTTGCTGGGGGTGCGCGAGTGCATCGGAATTTGACAAAAATAATTAACTATATTTAATAAATTTCATGTTAATGTAGGCACTAGGCAGCAATTTGTACGTACGAAAATAATGTAGCGCATTGGCTAAATCGTTTACGTATTTGGCTAAATATTGTGTAATCACTAGGGCCCGCTAAAGTCAATAAAGTCAAAATTTTTTCAGGAACTTTTTACAGGATCAAACGTGTACTAACGTTCGTTTCAGGTCTTCAGGAGTCTGTTTTGGTAGATTTTATAAGTCAAAATAAACACAAAATTTTCCATAAAGTCAAAACTTGTCAAAATTGTCTTCATCAAAAATCGAACAAATTTATATTTATTTGAATTTTTGAGCTTCTATTACAATTTTATGCGCAGTTTTATTTGATTTTAAACTTCTGATATAGTTGCAATGGTAAAAATGAGTACGGTAATTGAGAAGGAAATAGCACTTATTATGCATCAAATCGTCATTGTTGATGCATAAATTCATGATTGTTAGACAATTAATCTATTCCTATAAAACCTTTGCGCTCTTTACACGTGGTCTTTTTAAGTCGTAGCTTGCAAAGCAAAGAATGCCTAAACAAGCCAAATCTTCTACAGCGAAAGTTAAGCAAATTTACCAGGAATATCCGGATGAGTTTCCGGCAAATCCTGCACGCGACTTGCAATGCAAACTTTGCGACGTGTTAGTCAAATGCGACAAAAAGTTTTTTGTCGAAAGCCACCGAAAAAGTAAGCAACACCAAAGAAAATTGAAGACGAAGAGCAAATCCCAAAGTAAGCAAACCTTTTTACAACCCGATCAAATAAACTTCAAGGAACAGGTTGTCTCTTCATTCTTAGCTGCAGATATCCCACTTCATAAACTGAACCACCCTTCTGTTTGCTACAACGGGAAAAGTGTTGCTTTGGGAGACTGCAGCCCGGACATGTGTTGCTGAATTAGCATCCCAAAAAGAAGAACAAATTCAACAATTACTTCGTGACCAAAACATTTTTTAATTGTGGCTGAAGCAGAGATTGCTAAACAAAAGTATATTAGTGTGCTTGTGGGCAGCTTAGATGCCCGAAATCAGACATTCCTCGTTGATTGCCATCTATTTGACAGCGGTAGCAATGTTAATAGCAGTATTATTCTGCACACTGTGGATGACATATTGCGACAACTTGAAACAAAACGCGAGAATTTTTCATAGTTCTTGACTGATGCTGCTCGATACATGTCTTTGGCTGGAAAGACAATAAAGGAATTATACCCTTCTTTGATACATGTCACCTGCGTTGCGCACTTACTACATAACTGCGCCATGCGTGTGCGTGCTCGTTTTAAAAATATTGATGAAGTAATAGCAACAATCAAGGCAGCAACAATCAAAAACAAAGATCGGAAGAAAGATTTTCATGATGCTAGTCTGCCATCTCCTCCTGACCCTGTAATTACAAGATGGGCAACTTGGCTTAGAGCTGCCTTATATTACAGTGAGAACCTTCCAGCTCTTCGTACCATTGTCAACAATTGGACAAGTGCAGGCCTCTTAGTCAGCAGAGCAAAAAACGCTATCAATGTGGAAGATTTGGTGCCGGACCTGGTTAAAATAAATCAATACCGGACTCTAGCAGCCAACGTAGAGTTGTTAGAAGGAAGTGCCTGCACGATAACCGAAGCATACGGACTGCTGAAGAATATGCAATTCGATGATGATCCGTGCGCAATTAAAAATTACATTAACCCTTTGCGGTCGTCTGGCGAATATAGCTCGCCAGACGAAATGACGTCATTCTGGTCGTAAGGCGAGTATAGCTCGCCCAACGTTAAAATCGCGTTTAATCTGGTCGTAGGGCGATGGTAAAGCACACGTGGTAAAGCACTAACACACGTGGTAAAGCAAATGGCCTTTTTTGAAAACTGTTATTCAGAGGATGATATAAATGTTAGAGCCTGTGTGGCAACTGACGACAAAATTTTATATCTAGTTTTTGATTAGAAAGCGCACAAATAAAATGAGAGCGTATGTGATCTATTTTGTTACGTAGTAAGCCTGTATATTAGGTATTTGGCAACATTTCAACTAAATTAGCGGAAGTTTGAGTTAGTCTTTCTGCTGGTAGGCCTATAATTGTTACATATGATTGCGATCATTGTATTATTGCGTAGCGATTTGTGAGCTTATAAACAGTACGGTACGATAATTGTAAGCGCAGAATATGGCTAAGCGAATGAGATTGACTGACGATGATATTCTCGATTTATTTGATTCAAGCGGTGATGAGATGGACGTAGAACAATCTGATGAAGATGTTGACTTTGATCCGGAGACGGCTGAAAATGAAAGTGACTGTTCAAATCTTCACGAACTAGCTTCTTCTGGTGACGAAGATATGGACGTTAGTGGAGTAGGAGGTGCAAACACTAGTGCAGGAGATATATCTGCTGATGCTGAAAGTGAAGCGGAAAGTGATGCCAGTATCGAAGACGATGATACGAATTCCGCTGCTGCAAACAGAGGGCCTATTTGGAGACCCTATGCACCAACGGATAGTGATTTATTGAAGCTACCGTTTACTGTCAGTAATCCTGGCCCCCGACTACCTACTAGTAGACAATATGAAAATGAACTTAGTTTTTTTCAGCTATTCTTTACGATCGATATTATTGCAGAGATTGTTCAGGAAACAAATAGGTATGCAAGAGAGAAAATTGCAAAAGCTCAACCACTTGGCAAACGTTCTATATGGAAAACTTGGAAAGACACAACCCTGGAGGAAATGAAGGCAATGCTTGGAGTTGTGCTAAATATGGGCATGCATGCCAAATCCGACATGAAAGAATATTTTTCAAAAAAATGGACAGAGAGGATGCCATTTTTTGTAGATGTATTTTCTCGGGAACGGTTCTTTCAACTTTATTGGATGCTACATTTGCAGCAATCAGTAGGACAAGGATTTCGTGGAGATAAGGTTCACAACCTTGTGACCCACATGAATGCAAAATGCCAAGAGTATTATTCGCCAAACGAATTTATTTCTGTTGATGAAAGTACAATCGGGTTCAAAGGGCGTGTGATATGGAAATGTTACAACCCAAACAAACCAACCAAGTGGGGACTCCGTGTGTATACCATGTGTGAGAGCGAATCGGCATATATCGTGGCGTTTGTTCCATATTATGGTAAATTTACAACGGATGGTTTAGTTAGGCCTGATTTGCCTTTTACAAGCAGAATTGTGTTGCATTTATGCAATATGCTCTCTTCAAAGGGGTATGGGTCAGGGTACCACATTTTCACGGACCGGTTTTACACAAGCCCGATTTTGTGTGAAGAACTGAGAAAATTATCTTTTCATCTAACAGGTACGGTTATGCCAAGCAGGAAAGGCATGCCCAACGAACTGTCAAAGAAAAAGCGAAAGAGAAAAGTACATGAAGTAATTGCTTTCAAGAAAAGTGATGACTCAATGGCTCTTCAATGGAAGGACAAACGGGTGGTAACAATGTTATCTTCGGTATATAACACACAGTGCGAAAATGAAGAACGTATTTTAGGAAATCAACAACCAACAACCGTTGCAAAACCTGTCGTAATATCTCGATACACAAAGTATATGGGAGGAGTCGACAAGGCAGACCACTACTGTGGAAGTTACGCGTTTTTGAGGAAGACAGCAAAGTGGTGGCGAAAAATGTTCTTTTGGCTCTTTGAAGTTGCCATTGTCAACAGTTTTATATTATATAATATCCAGAGGAGAGGACAGGGATTGAAAAGTGTTACACACAAAAAGTATCGAAAAAACCTTGTCATACAGCTTGTAGGAAAAATTCGCAATAAAAACTCGAGAAAGCGTGGAAGAAATTCAGATGTAGAATCAATTGAACGCCTGTCTGGAAGACATTTTGTTGCAAAAATTCCCAATGGAAGATCAAAAGATTGTGCAGTATGTAGCGACAGAAGAGTCAAACGACGAGAAACTGTCTATCAATGTGAAACATGCGAAAGAAAACCTGGACTACACCCCGATAAATGCTTCAAAAAATACCATACTGAAAAACACTACAGATAATTGTCGCAGATTTTGTTAATTTTATGTTATGATGACTTCGTGATGACGTAATACACTTATTTCTCAACAATTGCACTTTTAAATTATTATTTGAAAACAACATAAGAAAAAGTACCGCTAAGCAGAAATACGCAGACAACGGTAGATAGCTAGTGAAGCTTAACGCGCTAAAGCGCCCACGCGTAAAATCAGCCATTTTTAAATACGACCAGCGACGGCGACTACGGGAACACTTAATCCGACCGCAAAGGGTTAAAAAACGACTATCCAACTCTGATTTAGAAACAATAACAAACTGTACCAACTTGACAATTGACCCATCAAGCTACGCTCTATTGCAAAAAGCCGAGCCAACCTCTGCTGCTGTTGAGAGGTCGTTTTCTATGCTCAGTAAATTACTGAGAAAAGACAGAAATTTTGATGTTAAGAACGTAAAAAATATATGATGCTGTAATACAATAAAAAGTCCTGGTAATTACACTGTGTGGCTTTTGTTAAAAACATCATAGACAGACTGTTAATGTACAGTACAGTTGCGATAACAACGCATTTTTTATATTACACACTAATTGATACCGGTACACACAATGGCTTGTTATCCTAGGTTTTGACGTCATGCGTCGCTTTGTTGCATTAGCTTCAAGACTGAGTGATTGAGAAAATTAGATGACGTTATGCAAGGTTAGGTTTGGGTTCATTGGGTTGGGTACATTGTTTGCAATACACACTAAATTGTTTTCATTGTAATGTTTGTGGTTTATGTCGGTGTGAACCTTCCATCAATCAACTAACCTTGCATAACGTCATCTAATTAATCATTCCACCTGCATGGGGTCGTTGGAGTGGATTCTCCCGTCACAAAAGGTGAGGGCGCTCTTGGCAGCAAGATGTTGCTTTGAGATGACTTAGTCTGTGGATCGCAGTGGATTCTGCGAGCCTCAGTTTGCAACAAAAGCCCGAGTGTCTCCATTAGGTTCACCATCTGTCATGAACATGCTTGCGCCGCTTGTCCGACGCATCTTTGCTTTTGCATATGGAGAAAACGTGTTTATGTTATTGCAAATGAAGGGTTTGGTTTGGGGGACGGGACAGGCCCTGTTGAGGAGTCCAAGAGGATGAAACGCGTTTAAAGATGGTCTTGTCAAATTGGGTTGGGTACATTGTTTGCAATACACACTACAGTAGACGCCGCTTAATATGACCACCTTAGGACCAGACCATTTTGGTCATAATATCCGAATGGTTATAAAAACCGAAGCCGCCATAACAGCTCCTGAATCGACGCCGTGAGCCACAAGAAGTCCAAATACCGTCAAGTTCATCGTTTACCCGAAGTAACAATGTGACGTTGGCAGTAAAACAAAGTACAGTACTTTACCACTACAAGTGAGGGTAAAGTTTAGTACAGTGTGTAACAATATGTTGAAAAGGCAAAGTTATAAGTGCGTGACGGGAAAAAGTACTGTACTGTAACAAGAAAGATGGAGAAAATGTTGGTCATATTATCCGAAATTTGGTCATATTAAACGGAGAATTTTAAATGGAGAAATTCCGGACCGTAGCAAATTGGTCATAATAAGCGGCGCCAACTGTAAATTGTTTTCAATATAATGTTTGTGGTTTATATCGGTGTGAACCTTTCAACCTACAATTGAGGAAATGTATAAAGTAGGCTGCCTTCTTTTTTGAAAACTTATGTAAATTGCGGATTATAAAACATTTTTAATCAAAAAAGTGCAACAAGACATAAATAATAGGCGAAAGCGGTTAGGTCAAAATAAAGTCAAAATTTTGCTAAAATAAAGTCAAAAATATATTTTTTTAGGTAAAAAAAATGGCCCTAGTAATCACTAATCAGCGTCTTTTTGCTAATTGTGACGTTTATCCAAACTCAGAGATTGAAATTACGCGTTAAAGCAGCCTTTGTGATATCACAATTTCTCCCAGTTTTATGTCAAGCATTAATAGCAAATCAGTATTAGCAGTTCAAACACTGCATAACTTGTAGGAAATCAACACAGCATATCTTTTAGCAAAAGAACAGGTTGCAATGGCGACGAAAAAACGAAAGTATAATAAAGAATACGTATCATATGGATTTACCGTGACGTTGGATCGTGACGTTGTACAGAACAACCTCAATGCTGCCTTTGTGGAAAAGTTCTAGCCAATAGTAGCATGAAGTCAGTAAAACTAAAGGAACACCTAAACGCTAATCATCCGGGAAGCATTTCCCACAGCCGCGATACATTTTTGCAAAAGAAGGCAAGATTTGAAGAAAGTGGAAATTTAGATAAGTATGGTTTTATTCCAACTGAAAAGCCTTTGCTTGTAGCAAGTTACAAAATTGCGTATCGGTTTGCTAAGGAAAAGAAGCCGCCCAGTATTGCCGAAACACTAATAAAACTCTGTGCTCTGGAAATGATTGAAATAGTTTTTGGCTCAGATCAAAGAAAACTTGAAGGTATACCATGTCAAATAACGTTGTTAAATCAAGAATAGATGATATTTCAGAAAATATTCTCAAACATGTGATGGAAGAATTGGCAACTTCTCCTTTCCCATTTAGCTTGCAGCTTGATGAAAACACTGATGTTTCTTACTGCAGTCAGCTGGTGTGTTATGTGCGTTATGTTAACCCTCTATGGACGGAATTTTTTTTTATGTGAATAAAAATTTTTTTCGGTGTTGTTTATGCATGACGTGGTATTACAAATTAGAATAGGACGTTTTCCGGTGATAAAATTTTTTACTTCCGGTTTTTCTCAAACGTTACAAATTTGTAACAGCCGTCCATTAGCTACAAAATTCATCACTTCATTTTTTTCTGAAGTTTGGTTTATTTTTAGTAATTTACAGCAATTGCTTCGTTTTTATTTTACATGTTTATAAATACAGCATGATTCACCTATGTTGGCATCTCTAGTGCAAGTGCCAACATTATATTATATGTCAAATTTAACACCAACCACACAACGTGCTTGACAATACTCAACAACAGTGAAAAGTTTGAGGCAAAGCATATCAGTTTCACTCCTTGTGAAACTTCAAAAAACAGTTCTTTTGCTTATCCAGGCAGAGATAACTTTCACATTTCATGCAGAAAATATGAGGGCTGCTTTTACAGCCTGGAAGCTTGCATCGACCCCTTTTTTCTTTGTACGCTGGAAAATGATCTACGTTGTCATGTCTGACTGATGCTTGTGGAATTGGCTTTGTATTGTGCCCTCTTGCTTTCTTTTCTTGGTGCACAACTTCAACGGCAGTAGATGGCCTTCCTCGTTTTTTGGAAAAGACTTGATTTTCCTTAGACATAGCTTCAGCAATGCAGCATCTAAACTCTAACAAAGATTTTGCTTCTGTTTTGGTATTCCAAACCCATCGCAGTCTCTTCTATAAAGCAGCCAGGCAGTCACAACAGTCAAATCAATGAGATGAAAAAAAATTCAGTGGTAGTATTTTTTGGATCTCAGTTTTATTCTGTACAAGCCAATAAGAGAATCCAATAGATCGACTCCTCCCATAAACGTGTTGTATGTATGCACGGCTTTTGGACATGGCACATCAATTTTGCTTTTCGATGCTTTGTCCCATCTTTTCACAGTACTAGTAGGACCTGCCGATTCAAAACTGGTTAGAAACGTGACTGACTTGGAGTCAAACCACTTAATTACCCTAATGGCAGTATTGCCATCAACACATTCTTTTTCTTCATGGGCACCTCTTCCTTGGTCTCTCAACTGCTTATCTGGCAACAAATTACAACCTGGCAACCGGTTTGATCGAACTGTTCCCAAACAGTATATACCACGCTGTGACAATTCATGAAGTAATGGATAGGAAGTAAACCAATTATCAAAGTACAACAAGTGGTTTAAGTTGGAAGGAATGACCTTACACAACTTCAGCACAATGTTAGAACTTGCCCCCAAATCTGGGTAATTTTCACAAGGGTTTATTTTTCCAGAGTAGATTTCAAAATTATAAATTATTCCTTTGGCATCACACAAAACAAAAAATTTATAACCATATTTGTGTGGCTTGCTTGGTACATATTGCTTCAAGGATGATGATCCTTTGAATGGAACCATCTGTTCATCCACACACATCATTTGGTCCATCGGTATGTTGTTAAATTTGAGTTGTAAATGATTCAAAAGCGGCCTAACTTTGAACAATCTGTCAAAATTATCATCTCCTGGAGGAACCATGAGCGCATTGTCATTGAAATGGATAAATTTTTTTATTTGCTCAAACCTCTCTCGACTCATGACATTGCTAATATGAGCAACACCAAGCTGTCTAGACCAGTAGAGCCTTGACCGAGGCAAAGAAATAATTGACATGTTTACAACAACCCCGAGAAATTGAGCAAATTCCAAAGGTGTGAGCATCAGCGGATTTGTAGGGTCTATTTGAACAGCATACAAATTTGACTGGTATACAATGTGAGCTGTTATGGAATCATCAAAGAACTTTCTAAAGTATTCTACAGGTGGTAAAACAGATTGAGTTTCAGGAAAAATACCCTGCCATTGAGGAGCCGTTCGAGGAAATTCATTGCTGTCAATTGACTTCCAAGAATACTTCCTTCGTTTTTTTTGGCTTTGTGCAGTAGCCGTGCCAATTTTTGAAAGACTTTCATCTGAAATACAAAAAAACAGTTACTAAGTAATGCTGTAGAATTTTTGTAGAGATAAAGAGCAAAGTAAGCTCATTTTGATCACTTTTTTCAAAATAAGAGTACAAAAACTTACCAGAATCACTGCTGTCATCACCAGATGAATCACAAGGGGGAAATTGATCAAGCTCATAATCTTTATCCGAATCACTATCTTGTAAAAAGTCATCATCACTTTCTCCATTTTCACCCCCAGCAATTGCAGCCCAATTTTTCTTACCATAAAAGTTTTTGACATCCATGCTTACAAGCTTATTAGTAATCAATATTTCCACAAACCCAAACCAAATTATGCAAAATAATACCGATTTATTTTATAACTAAAACAAAATATTATTGCACTATGGACGAGATCAACAGATCTGTTACATTTACGCTAAGTAATGTGTTACCCAGAAAAAGAATATCTATGCTCTGCTTCAACTGTTGCGTTATCAGTTTCCCTATAGTCATTACACAAAAAATTTATCAAGTGAGATATCTGCGCAAAAACCTCAGAAAAACCTGCCTATACTACATCATCTACCAGCATATGCAAACTACGCTAACCTAAAAACAGTAGTGTGTCCTGGTTTCCCGCCTTTTCAAGTTTAAGTGTTTTCAGCATAAAAGTACATTCCTCGAACGTAACCGATGTGAGCAAATCGTCGCCCAGACAAAAAACGTCGTGTTTTTCAGCAGTAGCGCGTTACTTTGAAACGTTACATATTTGTCTCAAATGTCAATATAGGGTTAATGGCAATGAAATCAAAGAAGAATTTTTGTTTTGCGAACATCTTTTGGAAACTGCAAAGGCTAGCGATGTGTTTCAAAAGGTAAACAGCTTTTTTGTCAAGCAAAATTTTGACTGGAAAAAGAAAACAGGCTCAATTTGTACGGATGGAGCACCAGCGATGCTCGGAAACAAATCCGGGTTTGCTGCTTTAGTCAAAAAAGAAGCTCCAAGCGTAACCCTTACTCATTGCATGTTGCATAGGCATGCCTTAGCAGCAAAATGTTTGCCATTAACTCTCAAAGAAATTCTATCATATTGTGTGAAAATGGTTAATTTTATAAAAAACCGATCCATTAATCATAGTCTCTTCAAAGCTCTCTGCAGAGAACTTGGGTCAGATCACGAGGTGTTTTTGTGTCATTTAGAAGTGCGTTGGCTGTCTAGAGGCGAAATTTTGAAGCGATTGCAGGAGCTAAAGCAAGAGGTCTCATTATTTCTGAAATATAAAAACAGTCCGTTTGCTGAAAAAATTGAGTCTGAATTATTTTTGTACGGCCTATTCTACTTGGCAGATATTTTCGGTCATATTGACGACGTTAATCGTGATATGCAGGGACCAGGTGTGACAATAATGGATGCAGCTGAAAAACTGAACGCGTTCTTGCTCAAGTTGTCTCTTTGGAAATGTAAATTGGAAGTAGGTAATTATGCTAACTTTCCATTGTTAGAAAATCTTATTAAGGATGAAACTCGGAAAGAAAGGGATATTTTTATTTCTATGAGAAAGAAATTTTGTTCACAATTGGATACTCTACAAACTTCCTTCGAAGGATATTTTAATTTGGGTAGCTTGAAGGATGAAGCATGAATTCGAAATCCTTTTCTCATTGACTTAAACAGTATTGATGACAAAGATCCCAACAAAGATCACCTTATTGATTTGAGAGCAAGCAAACTTATACAGATTGAATTTAATGCCACCTCTCTGGAAAATTTTTGATGCTCTCAACATTCCTACCAATCTCTGGCAAAGCAAGCAATTAGCACTCTGATTCCATTTGCTACTACTTCCCGCTCCGAGGCTGCATTTTCGGCTCTTGTTACTATAAAAACGAAACAGAGAAATCGTTTGAACGTTCAACATGATATGCGTGTAGCTTTGTCAAAGACCCAACCACAGTTTAGTGTTTTCGTGCACAAAAGACAACAACAGGCTTCTCGTTAAATTGGACCAGTGCACCTGTATTCGTTTGAAGTTACTTTTCTGATAAATCTTGAATGTAAGTAGAATTTTATGATTGAGCAATTTGTAATTTAATTCTACGTACATGATTGCATCTAAAGTTCGCTAGCAGTTGTAAAAGTAAGCGTAGTTTACCAAATTATTTGTTTAGGGTCGGTTTTAAAAATATAGGGGTCCGTAAGCTTAATAATTATTTGAAAAAAGTTCGTGACTAAAAAAAGGTTGGAAACCACTGATTTAGACGATGTGTAGCTGAAGAACATCATTTTGTTGCAAACGATAAAACAGGTCCATCTCTATTCCGCACCGTTGTATTGGGTGTCATCAATGTTTTGCTTGGAGGAGGATGATTTTTAAATGTTTAATGATTTGACTTTGAAATAACTCGTTTTGAAAATTTCGATACCCATTGCCAAAGAACCATGCTTCTGAAATAGAAAAGGACACAATGTACGACAGAACTTACAGTAGTTTTTCTAAAAATTGCGCAATTTGCGTGTAAAAATAACACACCAAAACTGTGAGTGTTTTTGACCCCTTGGTTACATTTGAAAGTTTAAGAGATTTCATTTTGAGCTAAATCTTTTTCATAATTTAGATAAATGATAGCAAAGAAACATGCTTTCTAACTCTACAGTTGTAGCGAACGGACGTGTTTTTTTTTTTTGCACTGATCTGGCAATATGAGCCCAAAAAACAGAACAAATCGAAATGAATTGAGTTCAGGTTTTAACGACGAGGACAGACAACAACTTACTGAAATTAACGTAACAATTAAAAAACTAGTTGAAGAAGTCGAATACTTAAAAGAAGAAGTAGAAGAAAGCAAACTGAAGTATGAGGAAATCAAAACTGAAAATGAAAAACTAAAACAAATTGTCAATACAACGTTTTTTAAAGTAGACGAACTTGAACAATATGGTAGACGAGAGAATATTAGAATCCTTGGAGTAGCTGAAAGAACTGATGAAAGGGATGATGGTGAAGAAGTTGTAACAAATGTGGCCAAAGCCCTGAATGTTGAGCTCAACCCTGAGCTGGATATTCAGAGGGTACATCGACTTGGCAAAAAAAAGAAAGGTCCAAAAGCGAAACCACGGCCTGTGATTGTGCGCTTCGCTTCATACAAAAAAAGAATGGAATTTATGTATAAAAAATCAAAATTGAAAGTTCATCCCAACTTCAATGGTGTTTATCTTACGGAAGATTTGACTTCCTTGCGAGCAAAAATGTTAAAATATGTAAAAGAAGTTGCTAAAAATAAATTTATTCTCTTTCATACCATCAACGGAAAAATACGTATGAAGCGGTCAGCACGGGAAGCAGGAACGATCACCAACAATGAAAGAGACACAGGTACGGGAAATTGGCTAACAATCGATTCACCTGACGACTTATTTAAATATGGAATGGACATAGATTTTGATAAACTTAATTATACCCCATTGAAATTTAATATTGAATGCTCAGCGAAATCTGACTTTAAATAATGTTTTTCGTATTCTAATTGCTTATCAAGATCGTTTTTTTTTTCTGTTAAATTATGGCCTCTTATAAATTAAAAAATGACTGTGTTGATGATAACAATGGACCTGTACATCATTGCGCAATCTTTGACAACAACCATGAGTGCAATGCAGCTGCTGAAAAGCTTATCAGATTGCCTACTGATAAATCCCATGCTGACAACGAAAACGACGTGACTTTTTATGATGTTACTGATAATAGTAGTGGAAACTGTAAATTAAATCAAAATTACGCCTCTGTAACTAACAGTTGCAAAGCAGGTGTCAATCAATGCAACAAGAGTTTAGGTTACAGAAACTGTGTTGATTGCGATCAATTTTTTGTAAATAGCAATTACAAGAATTCCTCAAACTCATTTTGCTGCAATCAAACACCTGTCGATCAAAGCCCAGGTTTGCCACAAATTTTCGATTGTGCTAGCACCATTGTTAACACCATTGAAACTGAAAATCCAAACGTATCAAATAATTTACCTGATGTAGATGCAGAGCTAGATTATAACTATTTATATTCTATGCCAAGTGATTACTATGACGATCATAACTCTATTAATAATTTGCTTTGCTCAAAAAATAAATCTAATCACTTGTTCATGATTCACTTTAATGTGAGAAGTTTACAAAAAAATATTGACAAATTATCGCACTACCTTACTGATTTAAACCGTAAACCTGATGTAGTTGCAGTATCTGAGACCAAACTTAAAGAAAATATGATTTACAGTAATATTGAACTAGATGGCTACCAATTTATTCACCGTAATAGTCATACGTCTGCTGGCGGTGTTGGAATTTATGTAAAAAGTTCTATTTCTTATAATTTAAAACCTACTATTAACATTGATTTGTCTTCGGTTGAAAATTTATGGATAGAAATAGAAATTAACAAAAAAAAACTAATTGTAGGCGTTGTTTACCGCCATCCTGTCCAAACAGTGGAGCAAATTGAGCTATTTTCCAGAGCATTGACGAACATCTTTCATGAACTTAATTCTAAAAAATCTGAATTCTACGTGTTAGGAGACTTCAACATTGACCTAATTAAAATAAAATCTAACAATTGCATCAAAACATATGCGGATGATTTAATAGGCAGCGCGGTAAAGTGTCTAATAAATCAACCAACAAGAGTGAGCAAAAATTCAAAGTCATTATTGGACCATATCTATTCCAACAACCTAAATAACCAGCTTATGCCAGGCATAGCAATTAGCGACATTTTTGATCACTATCCTGTTTTCGCTTTAATTCCTTGTGTAAAGCATTTCAAAAACAACGCTCGCCAAGTATGGAAACGAGATATGAAAAATTTTAAAGCTGAACACTTTATCAAAGACTTAAACCAAACTCTAAATGCATCTTTATCGTCATTTGACTCTACAATCCATAATCAATTCGAACAATTTATTAACTCTTTTACGAGTGTGATAAATAAACACGCCCCGCGTAAGTTAGCTACCAGGAAAGAAAGGAAACTAAAGACTAAACCATGGTTATCCTCTAGTCTTCTCTGTTCAATTAAAACCAAACATAAGTTGTACAAATCGATTTGTAAAACATATGACGAAACAAAATACAAAAACTATAAAACGTATCGTAATGTTTTAAATCGAACGATTGAAAAAGCGAAACAAAAATACTACAATGAATTAATAATTGAGAACAAAAGTAATAGCGGTAAAATCTGGAAAATAGTGAATGAATTAGTAAACTTAAAACCTTCACAACAAGTTGACATTAACCAACTCAACACAAAACAGGTGAGGTGATAACTAATCCTGCTACTATTTCTGAAAATCTCAATGCATACTTTGCCAACATAGAGAAAAAAATGGCTGAAACCATTCCCGAAGTTGACATGGATACGAATGCAACAGCGCCGACAGGCATGATCAATTCTTTTTTCTTAACTCCAACGTATCCAAACGAAATAAATAATATTATCGACTCGTTTAAAGACTCAAAAGCAACCAGGTATACAGACGCCGAAACTAAATTCATAAAAATTAGTAAATCAGTAATATCTCCTTTTCTTTGCAAATTGATAAACGATTGCTTTAGTAAAGGCGTCTACCCAAACTGCTTGAAAATTGCTGAAGTTATTCCAATTTTTAAAAAGGATGATCGTAAGGAAGCTTCTAATTATCGTCCCATATCAATTTTATCACAATTTGATAAAATTTTAGAAAAATTAATTTACTCCCGCATCATTAATTTTATTGAAAAAAATGAACTGCTCTGTGAAAATCAGTTTAACTTTCGGAAAAATTCTTCAACTATATTTGCAATCAACTCAATATATGACAAGTTTATAAACAATATTGATCAAAATTTATATACATGCTGTTTGTTTTTGGATTTATCAAAGGCTTTTGATACGGTTGATCATGACATTCTTTTAGATAAATTGTATCGTAACTTTGGAATTCGTGGTAAACCTCTGAATTTATTAACCAGCTACTTAAAAAATAGATATCAATATACTAATGTACGTAAATTTATGTCTTCATATACCAAAGTATCATGTGGGGTACCCCAGGGATCTTGCCTTGGGCTGCTACTTTTTTTGTTATACATTAATGACATTTCGTTGATTTCCAATTTTGACACCACATTATTTGCCGATGACACCTGCTTGATGATGGCTGATAACAATCTGAAAAACCTGGAACACAAAGTTCAAATAGAACTCAAAAAAGTTAACTCCTGGCTCTGTCAAAATAAGCTATCCCTAAATTTTTCAAAAACTAACTACATGTTAATAAACAAGCAACCCCTTAAAACTTGTCATTGTAATTTTAAAGTAGCTCTTAACGGTATTACTATTAATAGAGCGCATACTGTTAAATACCTTGAGTTATTCATTGACGATAATCTCAAATGGACGTCGCAAATAAATTATTTGTCTACGCAGGTTGCCAGATGCACAGGACTCTTTTACAGATTGCGCAATTTTGTTTCAAGAGAAACCTTTTGCATGCTATACTATAGTCTTGTATACAGCAGAATTCAATATGGAATTACTGCGTGGGCAACAGCAAATAAAACTTCACAAGAAATAATTCGAGTAAGGCTTAATAAAATTTTGAGAATAATATTGTTTCGAAACTTATATACGCCAACTTCACAAATGTATAAAAAACTTCAAGTATTAAAAGTAGAAGACATATATCAACTTGAGTTAGCTAAATTTATGTATCAACTCCATCATAGTCAATTACCTAAAAACTTTTACCATTCTTTTTGTAAGTTAAATACTATTCATCAACATGAAACGAGATTAATTAATTCGACTACTTACTACCGCCCCCGAATAAATAAATTATTTAGCCAAAAGCTATTTTCTCACAGAGGTTCAAAGCTGTGGGGTAACCTTGAATCCGAATTAAAGAGCATGCACTGGGTTTCTTTTAAAAAAGAGTATAAACTAAAATTATTAAATGAATATTAACGCTTGCAAAAGCTTTTGATTGTGTAAAAAATATTTATGGTTATTGTTTGTTCCGTTTCCTTTTTTTTTATTTTTATTTTTTTTTATCATTTGATAAAAACTTGAACTCAACTCTTTTTTTTTTTACATAATGTACTCAAATTATAAGTGTCACTTAATACATTTCGCTTATATCTCAATCTGCTGAGATCAGGGAGTATCTCGACTCGATAACCGAAAGGTTCCTCGATGCTCCCTGGCTTTTGCTACTAGTGACTTTTTTTTGTGTGTATTATCAATCTGATTATTGTGTCGGTGCGCAAAGCAAATCAAATAAATTCTCTCTCTCTCTCTCTTTCGATGGAAAATAGTCAAAATCTACCAAAGAACAAATTTATTATAAAAATTGCTAGTTACTTAGGTCTAGTGGAAAAATACTTAGGTCTAGTTCTCGGTTTTGAGCAGAGCTATCAGTTTGATGTCAATCCTACATTTATTAGCAATTTCTTTGACAATTTTAACTTCAATTCATTCATCCACACCAATGGGATTCACTTTAAATACTTTCAAATATGAGAAAACATATCTAATCAACCGAAAATAGCCGTTTAATTCAGGCTGCCAGTGTTGCCAACTTAGCGGAAAATCCGCTAGATTTAGCGGATTTTGCGCCTGCTTAGCGGAAAATTTTTGCATTTGGCGGACAGCGGATTTTTTAGCGGATTTCTACGAAAGTGTTGGTGGTCCGTTTGCAAAATCGCGGATTCGTGAAAAAATGTAGCAATGAAATAAATAATATTGGAAGCCTCTATTTCTCCGAAATGGTATTTTACAATTGCATTGAGATGATATATCCGAGCAACGGTCCCCGAACCCCATGTAAAATGCCATTGCAGTATTATAATGCTGAGTGGCATTGCAGTAGTCGGTACGGTAGTAGTTGTCAATTGGTCACAAAGACAGTTAAAAATAGGCATACCAGTAAGTAGGCCAAGGCTATTAACTTAAGTTGAAACTAAATAGTTGTGCTAACTTAATTCTATTATAACAGGTAAATACATGATGCCACCATCTAGGCCTACTTACAACCAGTCATTTCGAAAGGCATGGCTGACATTGCCAGAGTTGAAAGGGTGGTTAAAGCCTTCTCAGAGAGAAGAAAAGAAAGCTTACTGTGTTTATTGCAAATGTGATCTTATTGCAAAACTAACTGACTTAAGACGCCATGCTAAATCTGAAAAGCATAAAAAAGCTGCCAGTCCTTTCATTGATGTGAGGCAACAAACATTGAGTAAGTGGAGTGCAGGCTGCACCACAACTGCACAAGAAACAACAAGTCAAGCAGAAGGACGATTAGCGTTAGTAGTGGCAGAACACACATCATTTTTGACTATTGATCATTTATCTGAAGCATGCAAGAAAGCTTTTTATGATAGTATTGCTACAAAAAACCTGAAACTTCATAGAACTAAGTGTAGAAATATCATTGTCAATGTTCTTGCCCCACACTTTAGGAAAATTCTAAGAGAAGATGTTGGTGATTCTCATTATAGCATATTGATTGATGAATCAACTGACATTACTGTGACGAAACTGCTGGGTGTAGTTATGAGATATTTTAGCAAAAGTTTGGAAAGAATTGTTTCCACTCACTTAGGTCTTGTTAATCTGGAAGACGGATGTGCACAATCAATTGTAAATGCTATTAAGCAGTTATTGCACAGTATGAAACTAAACACCAATAAATTGCTTGGCATAGGAGTTGATAATACAAGTGTCAATACTGGATTGAACAATGGTGTATATCAGCTAGCTAAAAGAGAATTCCATCTCCCATGTTTAGTGATGGTACGATGTGTTTGTCATTCGATCCAGCTGGCAATATCTCATGCTGCAGAAGAAAGCTTGCCCAGAAATGTTGATTTTATGATCAAGGAAACATACAACTGGTTCAGCCATTCAACCAAGCGTCAAGCCACTTACAAAGCCTTGTATGAAACTTTGAATAATGGCAAGCAACCTCTTAAGTTAACAAGAGTGTGTGATACTTGTTGGGTTTCTATGGAACCTGCCGTGGTTCGTATATTGAACCAATGGGAAGAGCTCAAACTTCACTTTGAAGTTGTTAGGTCTTCCGAGAAATGCTACACTGCTGAAATGTTATTTAACATGTATAGTGACAAAGTTAACAAGTTGTATCTTATATTTCTTCGTTCAATTTTGCAAGATGTACAGCAAACTGTGAAAGTCTTTCAAGGTGAAAATGTTGATCCTACAAAGTTACTAGCAGATTTAACTCATCTGATTTTAGCTACAAGTAAAAGAGTACTCACACCATCTGCGAAAATTGACCCGTTGACTCAAGATATTTCGGAATATGTTGACACGCGCGCATATCTCGGATATCAGTTTGAAACAAATTGTTCCATGTCAAACTTGCCAGAAGAGTCTCAATGTATGTTGCGGTATCGCTGTTCAGCTTTTGTAGTAAAACTTTGCACTGAACTACGAAGCAGACTTCCAGACAATTTTGAAACCTTGGAAAAAATGTCCTTATTTAGTGTGGCTGAGTGTTTGCGAGTTGTGAAAGAACCAATAGTGGATTTAGCTGCATCTTTTGGGTATAGTGCAGAGTCAATCGAACGAATTGATATTCAGTGGCGTCAGTTAACCATTGTTCAATGGCAAGAAACTGCATCAACTGTAAAGTTTTGGAATGAAGTTTGTCATTATAAAGATGCAGCTGGGATTAACCCATATCTTGATCTTTGTCAACTGGCCATCAGTATTCTGTCACTGCCCCATTCTAATGCTGAAGTTGAGAGACTATTCAGTCAATTGAACTTAGTTAAATCAAAGCTTCGAAATCGAATAAATATTGCTTCAGTTAATGCTGTTTTAGCTATTAGATGTGGCATGAAGAGAGTGGGAAAGTCTTGTGATACATTTGAGTTACCAAAGGAAGTGGTGAGTCAAATCGGTACTATGCAAGTATATAGATCTGAAGAAGAATCTGAGCTAGAGCTTAGCACAAGCAATTGCATTAGCACATTGTTTAAAGAAGATTAAATTATTTATAATAGCCTATTTATAATAAAATTAGCTACCTTGTTATCAGCAAACCCATGAGAATTGTGTTGGCTTTTATTGCTATTCGTATTGCTGCATTCTTGGAAATTGTTGTGTTCATGATTATAGTGGCTGTTCTTTTATTGCTTTTTTGTTTCTACAGGTATGTAGGTCTAATACGTATCGATAATACAGGAATAGGTCTACTGCTTGTTAGTTTATGCTTTTAACATTTAAAATGTCTTTGATCTTTCTTGATTTCAAGAATTTTGTGACCAACAAAAGAAATTTGAAATTTAGCGGATTTTTTAGCGGATTTCCACCATGCATTTAGCGGATTCTAGCGGATTTTGAAGTCTAACATAGCGGATTCTTGTCTTATGAAGTTGGCAACACTGCAGGCTGCTCAACTAACTTGACCAAACTCAAAAATGCAACGAAACATGGCAGACCGATCGGAAAGTGATTGCAAGACACTGAGAACAATGGCCCGTATGAACGACAATAAGCCCCTTGACAAATGATAATAAAATGTGAGTTATAGGTTCGTGTGATTCAGTAGATCAGCGATCGGTAGCATTTTAAACGCAATGTGCCAGTTTACAAATAATATCAAGATGTAAGCAACTTCGCGTGCCAAACATTTTTATGTGTTTGGTTTGCACAGTCAACTACCTAATTTCAATAGCAAACGATTAAGAGACAAATTTATTTAACACGTTAACCGCCACGCCAGATATAAGAAGTTTGCCCCTACCGCCACAACTTTGTTGTGGTGCAGCAGTCAGTTCCGTGACAGCAGCGAAGGGAGGAGGTTGGTGTGTGTTTTGCTCCTTCTGAACTTTTATGAGTGAGTGAATAAAAATTTTTGGTCACCGGTTAACAAATGGCGTTCTGGAAACATAAGATATGTACCACCGGTGGTACATGTTGCTGTGAGTGAAAAACCTCTATGTACCACCGGTGGTACATGTGGCGGTGAGTGAAAAACCTCAATATACCACCGGTGGTACATGTGGCGGTTAACGCGTTAATTAATTTTATTGGATAAGGTCTAATACAGTCAAAAGATTCGCTTTTTAATGAGATCCTTGTCCTTGTTTTTCTTTGCTCAGCTCAGTAATGTTGAGACTAAATTTGGATGCTTTCAATTGAACACATGAATCCGAATGATCTTCCGTAAGTCGGCTGCAATGGGCACTGAGAATAAACTTCATGTGTGAAAATATTTGTTCACACAAATAAGTGGATCCAAATGCAGACAGCAAAGCTATTGCCATCTTCTTCAGGCAGCTGGATTTTACTGGCAAAAATTCCCAACATGTTAAAATGTTTCATTGCTTGTTTTCAATCGTTTCCAGCGATTTCCGCAAATCAACAAATTTGATTCCCACAATAAATCGATCAGCTGCATCTGGAAATTACGTCTTCAATATCCATCCGTTCAAATGCAAATAAGTTCAAGTCCTCACTTATCTTGGGCTTGATGAGAAAAGAAAACAATAAACCAAAATGTTGAAAATGTTGTAACCTATTGCAAAATTGAGACGTTAGATCCCTCATCTACATATCACTATTAACTGCATTAACTTGGTGATACACTGAGAAAGTCTTCAGGTGTTTAAAGTAGCAAAAGTAATCGTTTTTGGCAAAATCGCACTGAAGTGTGCACCCGACTGTATCACATAGCGGGCCTCTCCCACCAGTGTACACTGCTTTTGTTGTGTACCCTGCCAATGAAGATTCGAATCCATAACCATAGCACTGTAGCATTTTAAGTCGCATTTAATTTAAGATGGTGGCCCGAGGTAACAAGCAAAAATGGCCAAACTTATTTTTGTTACTAAAAATAGCAGTAGATTTTTGTCCAAAGTATCAAAAATAGGAAGTAGCACACTGTAATAATATGCTTATTTTTCAAATAAATGCAAAGAAAAGTGAACAAACTAGACCATAAGCAATGTTATTTGGTGTGGAAACAATGAAAGACCATGTGTTTGTCATTTTGTGAGAACTCATCTGGTAAGCTGGTACTGTAGCCATGGCT
This sequence comes from Trididemnum clinides, assembly GCA_963675345.1. NCBI lineage: Eukaryota > Metazoa > Chordata > Ascidiacea > Aplousobranchia > Didemnidae > Trididemnum > Trididemnum clinides. Next base: position 39,684,791 of record OY776290.1, on the reverse strand, counting down.
TGCATTTTTTATTGTATGCAATATGATACAACAGAAATTATTTAGAAATTAGTTAATGCAATAAAGTGAAGGTTTCTAACTGGGGAGTCACAACATGCTGGTGCATCGTTTGAAGAGAGAAAGTATGTGCTTTTCAACTTTACATCCTTGATGACTTGTTTTGAAATCAAACTGCATTGAGGACCTTTTGTGCTTATCATTGATTTGAATACCTATTTTTGTAGGTCAACATTTAAAGAGGGATTTTTTGTCCCTACTGTAGTGTGTTATTTGATTTTATAGTTGTGATCAGGTGATTAGTGTTTTTTTATGACAGTGAGGTTTTTTTACACACTCGTACTTGTTCGATTTCAAAGTTAATGATTTGAAATGCATAAATGATCTGCAGTGAAACTGGTCAGTCAGTATAAACAGTTTTGTGAAATTAAAGTTCCTACTAGTGTTTAACTTAACTCTTTCCATGTAATTTGAATATAATTAAGTGGGTGTATAACCATTTCTTTAAATGCATATCTTAGGCTTTTGTGTCAAATGCTGGTCACTTCTTTGGTTAAAATTTTTATTTGATAAATATGGCATGTGGCAAAACAAAGCGAAGAAAATTGAATAGAAGTGTAAAAGAATTTATGGAAGAATTCCAAAAAAGTAATGACCTTGGTCATGGTAATAGCAATTGTCATTGGCACAAAGCTACCTCAAATTCTTGCAGTGGGCCTAATTCATGCAATAAATTGACTGGGTCTTATAATCTCACCAAACTTTCATCCTGATTTAATTTCCAAACAAATTGCATTGATAAAAATGAAATTTCAATTGACATTTGACAATGAGGAGAGTGATGCAATCCCTTGGCAACAAAGCAGTATTTCGGATAACTGTGTTTGGGAAGATGACATACCAGTACTGGAACCGACTAGTGATGATGAAAATTATAAACTTTGACCCTGAGAAAAACAGTTTTCGTGTGCACCTTCTGAATGGACTAGAAAATTTAAGATTTCGTTAGCTGCAATGTTAGTAATTCTAAAATGTTACAGCATTTTTTCTATGCTTCCAAAAGACCTAAGAACATTATTATCAACACCACAAAACTATTTGATTTAAAATTTAGCTGGTGGCTCATATTATTGTGGAATCAAAAATGGACTTAATTCTTTGATGAGTTGTAGGCTTCCTGATTCATCAGAGGTTAAATTTACGAATCAATGTTGATGGTTTCCCCCTATTTCAAAGTAATAACATGCAATTATGGCCAATTTTAGGACTGATTAATGAACTTAAAGATTTAGGATCATTTGTCATTGCTTTATTTGCTGCTTACATAAACCTGTGTTAGAAGAGTATTTTTTATCATTTGTTGATGAAATGAAGCGTACTGCTGAGAAGGGTATTACTATAAATGGGAAATGATTTCAAATAGTTCTGAATGCCATGATTTGTGATGCTCCTGCTCATGCTTTTGACAAAGGAATTAAAAGTTATTCTGGGAACTATGCTTGTGAACGTTGCAATTAGGAAGGTGAATGGGATGGTAGGCTATTTTACTGAGAAAAGAAAGCATGATTAAGAACAGATGCAACTTTTAAAATGATGTTGAATGAGGAACATCATGTGATGATGACCGGCGCGATGGTGTAGTGGTGAGAGCGTCCGCTTCGCAGTTGGTAGACTTGGGGTTCATTCCTCTTGTCGAGTCATACCAAAAGACTTTAAAAAATGGTATTCACAGCTTCCCTGCTTGGCGCTCAGCATAATAGGGATAGTGTGGAGAACAAGCCGGCAAGCTTGCTTGTTGTGTCCTTGGGCAAGGCACTTAACGGGATGCCTCCGTCTTTATGTGGCAGACAGATGGTGGGGCCAAGCAGTCTACCCGTCGTGGTGGCCCAGTCTGACGAAAGACATGCAAACCGAGCATGAGCTCATACGCGTGTGTGTATGTGATGATTTCACCACTACAACAATTAAATGTTGGATTGGTTTCTCAATGTGTGCTTGATTACATGCAATTGGTGTGCCTTGGCATAGTGCAAAAACTAATTTTCTTCTGGTTAGATGGGCAATTGAGTACACGGCTTTCAAGCACCACTGTGCATGCCATATCACTTCACATGCTGTCTTTCGTTACTCACATGCCTAGAGTTGCCAAAAAGCCTCGTCCTTTGCAAGAAATCAAAATGTGGAAAGCCACTGAGCTGCAACAATTTTTGTTATACAAACATTACACAGGACCAGTCGTATTATATAAAAAGGTAACCAGTACTGTTTACCAAAACTTTCTTTTACTTTCTGCTTCAATGAGAGTTTTGTTAGATTCAGATATGCATGGCTTAAGTTACAATTTTGTGGAACAAGTTTTGGAAGTTTTTGTTGCAAATTTTTCCGATATTTATGCACGTAAAACTATTTCATACAATCAGTGTTGCCAACTTCATAAGACAAGAATCCGCTATGTTAGACTTCAAAATCCGCTAGAATCTGCTAAATGCATGGTGGAAATCCGCTAAAAAATCCGCTAAATTTCAAATTTCTTTTGTTGGTCACAAAATTCTTGAAATCAAGAAAGATCAAAGACATTTTAAATGTTAAAAGCATAAACTAACAAGCAGTAGACCTATTCCTGTATTATCGATACGTATTAGACCTACATACCTGTAGAAACAAAAAAGCAATAAAAGAACAGCCACTATAATCATGAACACAACAATTTCCAAGAATGCAGCAATACGAATAGCAATAAAAGCCAACACAATTCTCATGGGTTTGCTGATAACATGGTAGCTAATTTTATTATAAATAGGCTATTATAAATAATTTAATCTTCTTTAAACAATGTGCTAATGCAATTGCTTGTGCTAAGCTCTAGCTCAGATTCTTCTTCAGATCTATATACTTGCATAGTACCGATTTGACTCACCACTTCCTTTGGTAACTCAAATGTATCACAAGACTTTCCCACTCTCTTCATGCCACATCTAATAGCTAAAACAGCATTAACTGAAGCAATATTTATTCGATTTCGAAGCTTTGATTTAACTAAGTTCAATTGACTGAATAGTCTCTCAACTTCAGCATTAGAATGGGGCAGTGACAGAATACTGATGGCCAGTTGACAAAGATCAAGATATGGGTTAATCCCAGCTGCATCTTTATAATGACAAACTTCATTCCAAAACTTTACAGTTGATGCAGTTTCTTGCCATTGAACAATGGTTAACTGACGCCACTGAATATCAATTCGTTCGATTGACTCTGCACTATACCCAAAAGATGCAGCTAAATCCACTATTGGTTCTTTCACAACTCGCAAACACTCAGCCACACTAAATAAGGACATTTTTTCCAAGGTTTCAAAATTGTCTGGAAGTCTGCTTCGTAGTTCAGTGCAAAGTTTTACTACAAAAGCTGAACAGCGATACCGCAACATACATTGAGACTCTTCTGGCAAGTTTGACATGGAACAATTTGTTTCAAACTGATATCCGAGATATGCGCGCGTGTCAACATATTCCGAAATATCTTGAGTCAACGGGTCAATTTTCGCAGATGGTGTGAGTACTCTTTTACTTGTAGCTAAAATCAGATGAGTTAAATCTGCTAGTAACTTTGTAGGATCAACATTTTCACCTTGAAAGACTTTCACAGTTTGCTGTACATCTTGCAAAATTGAACGAAGAAATATAAGATACAACTTGTTAACTTTGTCATTATACATGTTAAATAACATTTCAGCAGTGTAGCATTTCTCGGAAGACCTAACAACTTCAAAGTGAAGTTTGAGCTCTTCCCATTGGTTCAATATACGAACCACGGCAGGTTCCATAGAAACCCAACAAGTATCACACACTCTTGTTAACTTAAGAGGTTGCTTGCCATTATTCAAAGTTTCATACAAGGCTTTGTAAGTGGCTTGACGCTTGGTTGAATGGCTGAACCAGTTGTATGTTTCCTTGATCATAAAATCAACATTTCTGGGCAAGCTTTCTTCTGCAGCATGAGATATTGCCAGCTGGATCGAATGACAAACACATCGTACCATCACTAAACATGGGAGATGGAATTCTCTTTTAGCTAGCTGATATACACCATTGTTCAATCCAGTATTGACACTTGTATTATCAACTCCTATGCCAAGCAATTTATTGGTGTTTAGTTTCATACTGTGCAATAACTGCTTAATAGCATTTACAATTGATTGTGCACATCCGTCTTCCAGATTAACAAGACCTAAGTGAGTGGAAACAATTCTTTCCAAACTTTTGCTAAAATATCTCATAACTACACCCAGCAGTTTCGTCACAGTAATGTCAGTTGATTCATCAATCAATATGCTATAATGAGAATCACCAACATCTCTTAGAATTTTCCTAAAGTGTGGGGCAAGAACATTGACAATGATATTTCTACACTTAGTTCTATGAAGTTTCAGGTTTTTTGTAGCAATACTATCATAAAAAGCTTTCTTGCATGCTTCAGATAAATGATCAATAGTCAAAAATGATGTGTGTTCTGCCACTACTAACGCTAATCGTCCTTCTGCTTGACTTGTTGTTTCTTGTGCAGTTGTGGTGCAGCCTGCACTCCACTTACTCAATGTTTGTTGCCTCACATCAATGAAAGGACTGGCAGCTTTTTTATGCTTTTCAGATTTAGCATGGCGTCTTAAGTCAGTTAGTTTTGCAATAAGATCACATTTGCAATAAACACAGTAAGCTTTCTTTTCTTCTCTCTGAGAAGGCTTTAACCACCCTTTCAACTCTGGCAATGTCAGCCATGCCTTTCGAAATGACTGGTTGTAAGTAGGCCTAGATGGTGGCATCATGTATTTACCTGTTATAATAGAATTAAGTTAGCACAACTATTTAGTTTCAACTTAAGTTAATAGCCTTGGCCTACTTACTGGTATGCCTATTTTTAACTGTCTTTGTGACCAATTGACAACTACTACCGTACCGACTACTGCAATGCCACTCAGCATTATAATACTGCAATGGCATTTTACATGGGGTTCGGGGACCGTTGCTCGGATATATCATCTCAATGCGATTGTAAAATACCATTTCGGAGAAATAGAGGCTTCCAATATTATTTATTTCATTGCTACATTTTTTCACGAATCCGCGATTTTGCAAACGGACCACCAACACTTTCGTAGAAATCCGCTAAAAAATCCGCTGTCCGCCAAATGCAAAAATTTTCCGCTAAGCAGGCGCAAAATCCGCTAAATCTAGCGGATTTTCCGCTAAGTTGGCAACACTGCATACAATGTGCATAGTTTACTTCACATTGTGGATGATGCTCAGAAGTTTGGATCACTAAGCAATATATTTTGCTTTCCTTTTGAAAATTACCTTGGAAATTAAAAAAAAACTGATATGGCTACCTCAAAATCCAGTAGCACAAATACTTGGTCGTTTAGATGAATTAGCAGCTAGTAAGGTTTCAAATGTCAATCTTTCATGTTCGAATTCAGCTTGTCATAAGTTTCAGCATTTTGATGGTCCTGTTATGCCTGGTCTTGGGGAATGTCATTATTACAAACAATATGTTTCCACCATGTTTCTGTCAATCAATGTAGGTAATAATTTTGTTTGGGTTGATGATTGTGCATGCGTTGTGAAAAACATTTGCTTTTCTTCAAGTACCACATTTTTAGTGTTGACAAAATTTCAAGTAGTTGAAAGTTTTTCACTTTACCCATTTGACCTAAGTTTAATAGGTATGTGTAAAGTGTCTGGTTTGTTCAATGAATTGTTTGTAAAGCCAGTGAGTGCCATTAAATGCAAGTGTGTGGTATTATCTCATGGAACCGATTGCAATTCTTTTGTTGTTGTGCCATTACTGCATTGATGATGACCAAAGATTAGAATGAGCACTGGTGATCTCGTATGCATTCAAGAAAATTGGTGGAAATTCTTCACCTTGTGCGTCCAATTAAAAGTAAAAGTAAATGCCAAACAAAAATTTATGCTTCAAAGATCACAAAAGTTTTCTCTGATTTGAAAGATAGGACCAAAAATCTGGATTCCATATTTTAAAAACGTTGCCATCATGCACTGTCATGTCGATATCTAACTTCTTGAAAAGTTTTAGGTATTTATTAATGGTTTCAACCTTCCATCTCTAGTTGTAACTAAAATCGATCATGGTATCCTTTCAACTTAGTAGGCCACACACATCAATCTTAAACTGTACAATATATTTTAAATCAGCTTGTTATTGGTCAATGTCTGTTCTGCATGCATGTTGTGTTTATTTTCAATTAATATAGGTCATTGCAGATATTACAAATTCTGACCAATTATATAAAATACAGTAATATACTTCTTTACTAACAATTGCTAATTTATATGCGATTGTTGAATTTTTGGAATCGCCGCAACTTTCTGTGGTGCCTTCTCAATGGCTGAATACTGAAGAAGATGAATGCTTTTGGCCACCATCTGGGTCAAAAGAATTTAGACGGGTATCCACTTTGATAAAAAAAAAAGCTTGCACACAAGCAACATAAATGGGATGTTTTCAACATCAGAATCCAATAAAAAACTACTCTGCAAGTTTCTGTAATTTAAATACTTATTTCTTTTATGTTACACTTATAATCTTAAATTATAGTTATGTAGTTACCTATGACCGACCCAGTACTTATTTACCATATGTGTAGAACTGTACTTTCCTCAAAGGTATAGATTGCTTACGTTGAATTTTCATGGTGTACTGCATTACTGGTACATGAAACTTGAAAAATATTAAATCTGTCTTGAGTGTTTTGCAAGCTGTGGTTCATAATTCACAAGTTGCTCAGGTTCGGTACGTTACATTTGTTGATGAGAATTCGAAGGAGTTTTGCATGGTACTGGAATGTATTTAAATTAAATTCGCTACTTAGCAGAGCTGTAGTAATCTGATATGTACATTGTACATAGCCTATTGGTAATGGTACAATTGTACATAGCTTGTGGTTGATGAGCTTTTTCCTGCTTTAATAGAAGCATTTGGTCGAGCAAGAGAGAAGTTGAAAATTGCTGTAGACACATTTGACAAAAACACTTGTGTTGAAACCGAGCTTTCACCAACAAAAAGGAGGTGTGTATGATTGTGTGACACTGTGCTTGTTAGTAGTACCCAGATTGGAATTTTTTAGTCTGCAAAACAAGTTTTGTTCTTGTTAATTAACGCAATTGTTTCAACTTTGATAAGTACTCTTTAAGCTTTTTCAGCTGGCTTGATTTAATGGTAAGTGTTTCTGATTTGGCAACAAAAAGCCTGAAGAGCGAAATTCACAAAAAAGCTATTAGTATTCGTCTGGAAGGGCATCGTGAATTATAGTGCTACTTTGCTCCAGAAAAATCGGGCTCGGAACAGGTGGACAGTGGCAGACAGACACTAAATGAGCACCTATAAGTCCCGCTACATACACGTAAACAAACGTAGATTTTAAGTGGTTTATGGCTGATATCTTTTAGCGTATTCAACGAAGACGTTGGTCCGGCAGTTCTTCAAGTAGTGACAGTGATGATTGCAAAATTTCAGAAAAGCCTGTTTCATCCTTTCCGCAAAATACCACTCTTGATAACCCTACTTTTAAGTCTGGTCCAAAAAGCATGCCAGTTGGTTGAAATATGCAACTTGTAGGATTGTCCGAAAAATTAACAACTCAAAATTCTGAGTTTATGAAAACAAAACTGAATACACCTCAACCAGCCAAATGCCAGAATGTTTGCGAGAGATAGATGACGGAGCAACTCATAATTTTCTCTCAGAAAGCAATTATTCTTCGATATCACAAAGGGAGGTTTCAAATAATCATGTTGTTGTTGTTAACTCAACCCCTTCCGAGGGATAGGGGCATGGCGGAAGACCATGGAGCCCCAGAAGCCGAGAAACTCCCCAGGGTCTGGACCAGAGGTCGTAAAGAGATAGAGAGTTGCCAAAGAGTGAGCGGTGCAAAGAGTCTGTAGCCGGACAGTGCAGAATGAGATGAGAGGTGTCCTGGGACGAGTGTCCACAGGCGCTGCAGAAAGGATTCTCAGTTTTTGCCAATCCTAGAAAGATAAGAACCTAAAAGAAGGCTGTGTCCGTTGCAGCAAAGACGAGAGAGGACACAGCGAGCATGACGAGGGAGTACAAATTCCTCGGTGGAAATCGAGGGAACCTGAGTGTTTAAAGAATTTAGATAAGACAGTACGCCTCCGGTCCGAGATAAGACGAGAGTGGATACGAGAGATAAGAGGAGAGAGACTACAAGAGATAGCGGAGGGCACAAGTAGCGCTCCCCGTCTGGCTAGCTCATCACCTGCGTCGTTCCCCGGTAAAAATGAGTGTCCGGGGACCCAATGTAGTCTGATAGAACAGGAGAGAGAAGACAGTTGCTGCCAGATCTGCCACAGAGTTTGAGATAAGAGGAAAGATGGAGGAGAGGACAGAACGAGAGTCAGATAATAGGAGAAGAGAAGAGAAATGGCAGACTTGTTGGTGCTGCCGAGACCAGCAAAGAGTGTGCAGAATGGCGCAGGCTTCAGCAGAAAAACTTGAACATACTGGGCCTGCCGAAAAGGAAAGAGTTGTCTCAGTGCCACAGAGAGAGCAGTTGGCAAGAACGCCGGAGCCGCCCTTGCCTAAAGGAAAAGGAACAGAACCGTCTGTCCAAAGCACCAGATCATGAGGGGGAAGAGAGTCCAGGTGGGCGAGACCCGCACCTTGGCGAGAGAGAGGGGAAAAAATAATGATAATGACATCAAATAATGATGTCTTAATATTAGGTAATTTTTTCCATGTTAACAATAATTATTATTGGATGTAGGCATTTAAAAATGTATTATTGGGTGTAGGCACTGCACATTTTTTTGGATCCGCTCTTTTGCTCACTTTCCGGCCAGAACCGGCTAAATCTTAGATTTCGGTACATCTCTATACAAGTGATTTGTAGTTAGGCCACTTTCACACTTCCGTGAAAATTGTTTTCAACATTACGGAATTCATGCAAATTTAGCATCTGTAATTCAAATTTGCAGATTAATCCAAGTTGTTTGTGGTGGGCGATGAGTTAATAAATAAGCTCATCACAAATGTTATGGAACTAAACCAAAATGTAAAGCTTTTTACATCGGTTCTAGTCAGATGATGACAATAATGATGCGGGACTACCTGAGGGGATGACATTTCCTGCATTGACGCTGGATGCTGTGGATGACTTACAAGAACAGCTGCATGCCATTAGCGTGCAAGAAAAATTAGTAAGTGGTAAAACGGAGTTGAACTTAGCCTTCATAATATAACGAAATATATAGATATATGTGGAAGGATGAGAGTCCAAAAGTTTGAAGAATGATAGCCAAGAGGGCCACACCAAACTAGGTTCGTATCAGTTAAATAGTGATAAAGTTTTAGTGCATTGCGCCGTATAAATGAATTCGCTTCAAACCTTGTTCTTTCAACACATAATTACTGTCAAGTGTATAGCTTGTTACTTGAACTGTATTTGTTGCTAAATGATTGATGTATTGCAGGTTAATCATCTACGAGATATTGGTAAGCGCACGCTTGATGAATTTTTTCGAAAAACAATGATTAAATTGATGACAAACGACGCAGCCCTTCAATACAACATGAATGGTCGAAATTATAAAACAGCGTTTTCCAATTTGATTTTGTTTGACATTCTTTATGGTAAGTTACGATTTTTATTTTTTATACTAATTGCAGTCTCAAATACTTCAGAATTGATGGTCATTTTATGGTAAAATAACTTTCAAGATTAAATCCTTGTTATTCCAACAAGCACTTGCCATAATGTTTCTAGCTGCCTTTCTGTGATTCAAAACAATGTTGAACCAACGAAAAAGTCCTAAAGCACATTTAGATTATTGTTTCTTTGTTAAAATAAGCACTGGTGAAAGGCTAATGCACAGTATGCAATGGCAGTTTGCTGTGCAGTGGCTTCATGTAAAATCGGTGAAGTTAGCTGAGTTGAAATATATGATCTTATTCAAATTACAACACTGCTAGTAAGAGGTCTTGACTGCATTGAGAAGTAGCAGTATGACCCTCTCATGTGCAGTTTTGTTTTGTTATATGACTCGCCTCTAAAAAAAATGGTATTCTGATTATTTTTATGACTCACTTCACCCTCGTATTTGATATGCTAGTTTAGGAATTCCGCAGCTTTATTGAGTTGGTATAGCAAGTGCATCATTTTCTTTTTTTAAATATTATATATTAGGCAATAATGAGTCCATCGTTCTAAGGACAAGCTCATCTTCATACATCTCTGATGTGACTATGGTTGTGCATCATTCGTTTTGCAATCTGTAGCAGTAAATTTGCTCCAGATCCTGTATGGATGTGTATACTGTATAGCGTTCTTGATATTTTGTCTCACAATGTTCTTATCAAATTTTGCTGTTTTTGCCCATTCGCCTTATACTTCACCTGTCGTTTTAAAAATATTTAGTGTGGTTGACATCGCTCAATCCTTCATCTTGGTGAAATGAAATAAAACTTGTTAGTTGAAGTTGCAAGTTAAGTGATATAATTCTTTTCAGGCCAATAATGGTAAACGTTTTTTAGCTGACCGCTTAACTCTTGGATTGCAGGTGCTGCAAAAAAGAATAGATTTACAAATACAACCAGCAAGAAAGAACTCGAGGGATTCCTTGGAAAGTGGTTTGGCGGCGCCCGGGATAGAGGAGGAAACTGGCTAAAAAGACCTAAGAAAGAGCTTCAAAAAAGCAGCAGGTGCTCGCTCCATCAGCAGTAGCTACTGTATTACAAAGATTTAACATTTTTGTTTACTTTCCGCATTTGCATATCTTTGAATATACTCGTTTGAATATTAACATTGTGGTGGTCGATTAGCTCGTTTAACTGGAATCACTAAAAACAAACTTGACTGCTCACCCACAATCACAACAAAAATCGACTAAGATGCCTACTTTAGCATCATAAAGAACAAACTGGGCTACTCATGTATCATTGCTAGAGTTGAACTGGGTTACCCACCTAGTTTCACGGCATTAAACCAGGCTTCCCGTCAACCATTGCTAAAGGTAAACTGGTTTTACGATATTAAACTAGGCTGCTCATCTGGGTGCAAGTTATTGCCCGCGGACAAATCCAGCTGGGGCCCATATGTAAACCCAAGTTGTACTCACTTGGACCCCAGCTGTCAATGCTAGCTGAATTGTGACCTCCTTGTAATTACGATCCATGCATTTAAAGCTGCATTTATATCGTTTAAACGATCCATGCATTTATAGCTGCCAAGTCCAGTGTGTTTTGGAACGAATGAATAAGCCATATTTTGGTGGAAGTTCCAACCGTGTATTTCCTTTCCATTTGATCCACAATGTCAACACCATATTTTGTGTCATTGTAAACTTTGACATTTTCTGGTGTCTTTTTGGCCTTATCAGCAATGGTGATGTTTTGGTGGAGGGTGCTGAGAATAGCCACACTTTTCTTGGTTTTACCTTGATAAACAGTCATTGCTACATTACCGGATTTATACAGTATAGTGTGCTCATGTATCATCACTAGAGTTGAACTGGGTTGTCCACCTACTTTTATGGCATTAAACTAGGCTGCCCATCAACCATCGCTAAAGGTAAACTGGTTTGCCTACCTGGTTTTACGATATTAAACTAAGCTGCTCATCTGGGTGCAAGTTAATGCCCGCGGACAAATCCAGCTGAGTCCCAGTTAGGCAGCTCAAGTGGGGCCATATGCAAGCTCACGTTGTACTCACTTGGACCCTTGCTGTCAATGCTAGCTGAGTTGTGACCTCTTTGTAAACGATTCATGATTTATAGCTGCCAAGTCCAGTGTGTTTTGGAACGAATGAATAAGCCATACTCTGATGGAAATTCCAACCATGTATTTCCTTTCCATTTGATCCACAATATCAACACCATATTTTGTGTCATTGTAAGCTTTGACATTTTCTGGTGTCTTTTTGGCCTTATCAGCAATGGTAATGTTTTGGTGGAGGGTGCTGAGAATAGCCACACTTTTCTTGGTTTTACCTTGATAAACAGTCATTGCTACATCACCAGATTTACATAGTGTGGTGGAGTAAAGTGGCTCTTTCACGCGCTTTACCACTGCAGGTACTTCCTTGCGGATTCTGTTAGCTGTTCCCAGTTAGCTGGTTTTGTATTTTGCAACTGTGTGGCCAACTTCATTGAAGTAAAATAATTGTCTGATGTCATGTTTCTCCCTTTGTTGAGGTACGGTTTCAATAAATGCATGACGACCGGGTCGGAAAACTCTTGAGCGAGTCTCGTCTCTGCCAACGTATGGAAACCCGTTTACCACATACTTACAATCTTTGTTTGCAGCCAGCCAATATTTCTGTCCGTACTTGCCAGGCTTTGATCCAATGAACTGCGTGAATAGACATCTACATTTGCTGGGGAAAAGCTGTTTATCCACAGTGATGAAAGCCCTAGGTGTGTAAGATGAAATACAGTTGTCGATGTACCTGTTCCACACCACCAAAAATAGAGCAAATCTATTTGTTTTCAATCTTTGAGAACAATCCAACTTTGTGTCAAAGCGGAGAAATGTAAAATTTTGTTGAAGCGGTTTGCTTGATAATGCTTTTTTGCTCAAAGGTACGCCCCAGTTTTCAATCCACAAAATATGATTTGAACCTGTTACTCCTCGTGTGTACATGACAGCAATGAATGCTAGCAATTGATTGTTTGTTGAACAAAATTCTTAGTTTCCGGTTTGTCTATGAGGTTCAATGATTGTGCACTTATGGATGTGTTCAAGTGTAAACTTGTCAATAAATAAAAGCCAGGCACTCGCAGGATCTCCTGCCTGTATGTTACTACACACGTAACTCCATGGGCCAGGACATTCCTTCAAAATATTATGAGTTGCATGTCTGCCTATGGACTGCTCACCGACTTGTACCTTCTTCTAGTTAGTGCCATCCTTTGCAGCCAACGCTGCACCAGATTCCAAATCACTTTGCAAACTGCATGTGCTTGGATCTTGTTGCCAAACGCAATAAACAAATGCAACTTGAAAAACACAAAAATAGATACATCACAACTTCATCTGCAGCACATACTTGCTGCATTCATATTCTCATCTTCACTAGAAGAGCTAGATTCATCTGCTGCTGGTATGAATTCATCAACTGCATCAAGACTGCAGCTTTCATCCCCATATTCAGACACATTCTCAGGAATATCAGTTAGCACAGACAAAACTTCTCTAGCTGTGAGACCTTGTCTTGTAGACATACCCAAATACTGACTGCTTCAACTTTCAAACTAAAGCGCAGCTACGATCGGACTGTACTTGCAATCAGAACCACGCACAGCAATTTGAAACAAAGGTAATAAAACTAGGCAACAAATTTTTGTTTATTTCCTTTTTTTAGTGTTTCTCTATGTTTTTGGGGTCGCTAATGCCGAATTTGAAGTCAGTTTTTGCATAGTGTCAACAGTTTTGAAATAATTTGCAAGAGATCGAAGTTTGTAATTTACCAAGTAATAATACAACTTTAGCATTAAATTTATATTACTTTTCAATCTTGTGTTATTTCATTTGTGACCTTATTTTTTGTTTTTATCACTCTCTAGATGGTGCTAGAGAAGTAAACTAGCCAATTGTCATTTACTACCACGTGATTGGACACAATTTTGGTGGGTTTTTAATGCACATGTCTGAGCTGGTCCAGTGTCAGCAGTTTAGAGTTGGTTTATGGGAGGTGGATTATTGAATCTAATACCAATACTGTACTTAGTTTAGCAGTTGGCTATTACATCAGTCCATAGCAAAAGAAGCACAAAGTCACACCAAAAACTAAATTCTTAGCCTATGAGACATATTTTGGCATGAAGATGGGTGACCAAAATAAATCTTGGGCCCCACATTTTTGCTGAGGAAGTTGCAGATCTACATTAGAAGGATGGATGCGCGGAAGTCGTAAATGTATACCATTTGCCATTTCTCGAATCTGAAGAGAACTTAACAATCGTCATGATGACTACTATTCCTGCATGGTGGGCATTTCCAAATACGAAAAGAAAAAGGAGAGGAAAAAGATTGCTTATCCAAGTATTCCATCATCTATTGCGCCTGTCAACCATGGCCCAGAACTGCCTATTTCTGAACCTCCAACAACGCATGCAATATTATCAACCTCATCGGAAGATGACAATGCTGATTTTAAGGTTGACACTCAGTGTTCCAGCAAACTTCCTCATTTTCCAAATCAAAATCAATTGGATGATCTAACTAGAGACCTGGATCTTACAAAGGCAAAAGCAGAGATACTTTCTTCTCCTCTCAAGGAATGGAATTTGCTTGCTCCTTTGTGCAAGATTTCCAAGCCAAGAAAACGACATGTGACCTTCTGCACCAATCAACAGCCGCCTCAACGTGGTGGTGCGGTCCCCGACTCCGTTTGGGTTGGGTCGAAATGGCTTTTGGCCTTCCCGAGGGTCCCAGTTACCCCGGGCACTCCCCTACATTTTTTCGCTATGCTGCCCCCTGAACGACCGCAGGAGGGCAGCACACAGCATTTACAAAATCGGTCGCCTGTTTTCACTATTTCCTCTCCCTTGCCTTACTCTTGTCCTTCTTTTTCTCCTCATTCTTCTTCTCCTGATGAGCGGTAACGTTCATCCTAACCCCGGCCCCATCTTTCCTTGCTCTGTGTGCGCTGGAAATGTGACCTGGCGGGGCAAGTCAGTGCAATGCTGCGCTTGCTCCAAATGGGTCCATCTAAGGTGCTCACAACTTTCCTTACCCAAATTCATAGCTCTAGGCAGCTCTCACTCTTGGAGCTGCCTCCCCTGTCGTAACACTGTGACTCCCTCCTCGGACTCTTCCAAAGCATATACCTCCACTGTACAATCTGCCCCCCCTCTACTGATGCTGCACTCTCGCGTCATCCTCGTCTCCAAACCTCCTATCCCCCATCTGCCCATTCTATATCTCCTTCCTCTGCTCCTTCACCACCGTCCCTTGCTCCTGTCCATTTTTCTACACCTCCTGCCTTTTCTCCTCCCCCTGACTCTCTCAGGGTTCTTCAATGGAATGCTGGAGGTCTTCGAGCCAGGAGCACTGAACTACTTCACTTTCTATCGTCCCATTCAGTCGATCTTATCTGCATCCAGGAATCCAATCTTAACTCATCTTCCTCTTTCCGGATTCCTGGATTCTCTGCTCTGCGTTCTGATCGCACCCACTCCCGGTCTGGCATTCTCTCTCCTGATACCACGCACGCCAGCGGCAGCGTCATCATTTTCGTCAGGCAGGGCCTATCTTTTTCTGTACTTTCTACCTCCTCTCTTTCCTCGCTCGATCCCTGCTCTGATTATGTAGGGGTCAACATCTCTCTTAACAACTCCTCCTCGGTGTCATTTTTTAATGTGTACGCCACCCTTATTTGTTCCTCCCCAACGGATGGCAGAACCGATTCCTTTTCTCCCTCCATCCTTCCCTCCTCCAGAAATCTCTTCATTCTGGGTGACTTCAATTGCCATCACCCCCTCTGGGACTCAAGAGGTACTTCCGACTCCTGCGGGGAGAAAGTATTCGACTGGGTCATCTCTTCTGACCTCCTCCCCTCAATGACGCTGACACACCTACTCTTCTCCATCGCTCCTCTCCTGACATCTCCTTTGCTCCTTCTACTCTTGCTTTTTCTTGCTCCTGGGAGGTGCTGCAGGACCTGGGTTCTGACCATCTACCAATTCTTTTATCTGTCCCGCTCTCTCCGGTCTTTCGTCCCAACGAGCGTCCCCCTTTCTTCAATTTTCAGAAAGCTCGCTGGGATGGCTTTGCCTTCTACTTTGATTCTCACTGTCCTTCAGCAGAGGAATACTCGTCTCTTTCCTCTGCTGCTGCTCTCTTTACTTCTCTGGCACTGAATGCGGCCAAATCTTCCATTCCCTTCGGCCGCATCAAACGCCCTCCTAAAGCCTGGTGGTCTGCTAAGGTGGAAAGTGCGGTTAGTGAAAAACGCAAGGTTTTTGCTGCCGCTCACAGAAGTGATGAAGATCGCCAGGCTTACATCTCCGCTTCTCGACGCGCCTCGTCAGTCATTGCCAAGGCCAAGGCTGAGGCATGGCAGACGACTTGCTCTTCTCTTTCACCTAGGTCTAACCCTAAGCCTGCACACTCTCTTCTTCGCTCTATCGCTGGCTGTGCTTCCTAGTCTTCCTTCTCTCCTAACTTTCCCAACTGTTCTTCTCCCAGGGAATCGGCTTCGGTTTATGCCGCTTACCTGAGATCCCACTTTTCCGTTTCTCAGCCAAAAGCTCTGCGTAGCAGAGCCAGAGGCTACCTCTCTGAGCTCCGCCGAGCCACGTGCCCTGTGGAGTCTCACTCGTCCTTTTGCTCTCTTTTCTCACTCACTAAATTTCTCGCGGCTGCCTCCAACCTTTCCCCCTCCACCGCCACTGGTCCAGACAAAGTTGCCTATCCCATGCTAAAGCACCTTCCTCGCTCTGGCATGAACTTTCTTCTTCACATCTTCAATCTTTCCTGGTCTTCGCATTCCTTTCCTTCCATCTGGAAGACATCTTCCATTATTCCCATCCACAAGATGGGAAAGCCTCTCGACTCTCCTGCTTCCTTCCGGCCTATCTCTCTCACCTCCTGCATATCAAAGCTTTTTGAATGCATCATTCTATCCCGTCTACTCTTCTTTCTGGAATCTAATTCCATTCTTTCTCCCCGACAGGCCGGTTTCCGCCCTGGTCGGTCTACTCTCGATCAAATTCTGTACCTTTCTCAGTCCATTTCAGATGGGTTTAACAAACCAAGGCCGGGCTCTCGGACGATTCTCTCTACTATCGATTTCTCAAAAGCTTTTGACTCTGTCTGGCATCCCGCCCTTTTTCATGAACTGATTTCGGCTGGCCTCCCTCCTTGCTTTGCTCGTTGGACTCAATCTTTTCTTTCTGATAGGCGCGCTTCTGTGGTCTATCAAAATCACAAAAGCCATTCCTTTCGAGTCCGTCGAGGTGTTCCGCAAGGATCCGTTCTTGGTCGTGTTCTTTTCTCTCTCTTCATTAATAATCTTCCGGTTTCTCTGTCTTCTTCCGTCAGCTGCTCTCTTTACGCTGACGATCTGGCCATTTGGTCCTCCTCCCCCTCGGTCCCTACTGCGGTAGAGGCCACACAAGGAGCTCTGTTTCGATTGGAGCGCTGGTCTGAGTACTGGTGTCTTCCTCTCAATTCGAGCAAATGTAAGGCCTCCTTCCTCTCAGTGGATCCCCACCAAGCTAACCTGCAACCCAACCTCCTCCTACTCGGCTCCCGCCTCCGTTTCAATCCCACTCCAACTTTTCTTGTGGTCACCTTCGACCGCACTCTTTCCTTTTCTAAACATGTAACTTCGCTGAAGGCCAAGTTTTCCCCACGTCTCAAGGCCTTACGCTGTATCTCTGCTTCCTCATGGGGCCCCTCTAAGGAGTCCCTCTCTGTTCTGTATAAATCTTTTTTTCGGTCCCTTTTCACTTACGCTTCACCTGGATGGTTTCCTTTCCTAAGCGCTACCAATCTCACCAAATTGGAACGCCTCCACCGAACGGCCAGTCGCGCCATCACCGGCTGCCTCTCGTCCTCCCCTATCCCTCTACTACTCACCGAGGTTTCTGTACCTCCCCTACGAGTCACTCTGACTCACTTCACTCTTTTTTCTTATGAGCGGGCTCTTCATCTCCCAACCTCCTTTCCCATTTCAGGTTTGGCCAGACTTGGAGTGAAACCAAGACTCTGCAGATCGTCCTGGAGAGCTTTTGCGTCCACTTACCCGCTAATGCTTCCTTCTACTTGTTCCAGGGAGGCTCTTGTTGCTTTCCCTCCCTGTCCTCCTTGAAATCTTCCTTCGTTCACGATGGAGTCCACCCTTCCCACTCCATGCTCTCGCTGTGATCCCCCCTCTCTCGCCAAGGTGCGGGTCTCGCCCATCTTGACTCTCTTCCCCCTCATGATCTGGTACTCTGGACAGACGGCTCTGTTCCTTTTTCTTTAGGCAAGGGCGGCTCCGGCGTTCTTGCCAACTGCTCTCTCTGTGGCACTGAGACAACTCTTTCCTTTTCGGCAGGCCCAGTATGTTCAAGTTTTTCTGCTGAAGCCTGCGCCATTCTGCACACTCTTTGCTGGTCTCGGCAGCACCAACAAGTCTGCCATTTCTCTTCTCTTCTCCTATTATCTGACTCTCGTTCTGTCCTCTCCTCCATCTTTCCTCTTATCTCAAACTCTGTGGCAGATCTGGCAGCAACTGTCTTCTCTCTCCTGTTCTATCAGACTACATTGGGTCCCCGGACACTCATTTTTACCGGGGAACGACGCAGGTGATGAGCTAGCCAGACGGGGAGCGCTACTTGTGCCCTCCGCTATCTCTTGTAGTCTCTCTCCTCTTATCTCTCGTATCCACTCTCGTCTTATCTCGGACCGGAGGCGTACTGTCTTATCTAAATTCTTTAAACACTCAGGTTCCCTCGATTTCCACCGAGGAATTTGTACTCCCTCGTCATGCTCGCTGTGTCCTCTCTCGTCTTCGCTGCAACGGACACAGCCTTCTTTTAGGCTCTTATCTTTCTAGGATTGGCAGAATTGAGAACTTTTCTGCAGCGCCTGTGGACACTCGTCCCAGGACACCTCTCATCTCATTCTGCACTGTCCAGCTACGGACTCTTTGCACCGTTCACTCTTTGGCAACTCTCTATCTCTTTACGACCTCTGGTCCAGACCCTGGGGAGTTTCTCGGCTTCTGGGGCTCCATGGTCTTCCGCCATGCCCCTATCCCTCGGAAGGGGTTGGGTTTACAACAACATGTGACCTTTGCAAATTTCTATGCAATGTCCTCTGATTCTGATAATCTTTCACTATGTTATTGTACTGATATACAGGGCTTGTTTCAAGAGATTGGTATTGCCTACTCAGCTTCGGATTGGCGTTTATTCATTGACAGTCTAAACCAGTGGTTCGTAACCTTTTGTGGTTCATGGACCCCTATAACGTTTTTCCAAAAGCTATGGACCCCTTTGGCTTGGTAGAAAAAAACAAACTGCAATTACAATATTAGCTGTAATCAACGTAATAGTAGTCAAATAGTTTTTGGACTAAACATAGCGTTTAAGTAAACGAATATCAGTCCATAACACTTCCAATGCAGAATTAACTAAATTATACAGCAATAAATAATCAGTACCTTTGCTTTAACTAACGTGAATCAGTAAGAAAAACACTCGTGAAACAGTAGGGAAAAAAATCAAAAAGAAAATGGTTGAAGCAACTTAGAAAACTCGTAAAATGCATTTAATACAATTCAGTTTTTAGGTTTTTATTTTAATGCGAATGTTGTTGTTGCTTTTTTTCGACAAGAACATGAAACTGTGGGATGGTTTTCGACAGGGCCACGCGCATGTCATCCTTAACGTTCAACCTATTTCGTTGTTTTGTTTTAATAGCAAGAAGAGCCGAAAATCCCGACTCGCATAGGTAGCTTGTAGCAAAAGGCAAAAGAGCAACCATGGCTCTCTTTACCAGGCGAGGATAAGCGTGTGTCAAGGAACACCAGAATTCTGTTACGTTCTTTGAGTTGAAATCGTTTCTTAGCATTTGCATTGTCCTCAACTCAATAAGATCATCTTTCGCCAGATCGTCGTCACAAACAGCATCTAGATCCGCAAGAAATGGATTGCGAATCCACAATTCAAAATTTAGATCATCTGGGCAATAACTTTTGAAAGACTGCTGTAATCTATCTAAATTTTCGCACATATTTCCGCGCAGGGAGGGAGATAAGGTTTTAATATTATTGATTCGGCTTTGCGTGATTACTTCCTCCAGCATTGAGAAGTTAGCAAAGCTGTCTGTCTCTAATCTTCTTTTCCACAGAGGAAGCTTTGCTTGAAAAGCTTGCAATCTTTCCATAGCGTCTATGATCGTTATATCTGGTCCTTGAATCGACAGGTCCATTTCATTTAGGTGTCCAAAAATATCTGCCAAGTACGCTAAACCACAGAGAAACTCTTTACAGTCAAATTGCACTGAGAGAGGATTTTGTTTTTCCCATAAAAAGAATGAAACTTCTTTTCTCAGTTCCATCAAACGTTTTAAAACTTGACCTTTTGAAAGCCAGCGAACTTCTGTATGATAAAGAAAAACTTCATGTTGCGCACCCATTTCTTGACAAAGCTTTTTGAATATGCGATGGTTCAAAGCTCGAGCTCTGATAAAGTTGACAACCTGCGCGATGGTGTAGTGGTTAGAGCGTCCGCTTCGCAGTCGGTAGACTAGGGGTTCATTCCCCTTGTTGAGTCATACCAAAAGACTTTGAAAAATGGTATCCACAGCTTCCCTGCTTGGCGCTCGGCATTTATGGGAGGTTGTGGAGAACAAGCCGGCAAGTTCGCTTGTTGTGTCCTTGGGCAAGGCACTTAACGGGACGCCCCCGCCTTTATGTGGAAGACAGGTGGCCCAGACACCTCAAAAAAATGGCAACTCCCAAGCGAGTGCGGACGTCCCGTCCAAAATATAGCGATACAATTCGCTTTCTCGTGAATGGAGGATAAATATGAACAAAATACAAAATACAAATACAAAAACAAAAACCTTTACAGAAATCGACAATATCTCCTGCAAATTTGAGGGTAGAGTTTTTGACGCCAATGCATGTCGATGCAAAAAGCAATGAGTCACAATAATTTGAGGAGCTTCTTTCTTTACCAAAGTGGCAAATCCTGAGGTTTTTCCAAACATTGAAGGCGCTCCGTCGGTACATAAACTACCAATATTTCTCTTTCAGTTGAAGTCTTGCTTGGCAAAGAAATTATTTACTGTCTGTAATACATCTGCAGCCTTAGTACTTTCAAAAAGAGGCTCGCAAAATAGAAACTCTTCCTTAGTTGCATCGGCGTGCATATGTCGAACATACGCAAGAAGTTGCGCACACTGAGAGACATCTGTGCTTTCATCCAGTTGCATGCTAAATGGAAATGGTGAAGCTTTCAGCTCCTCCATTACTTGTTCCAGAATATTATTGGAAATGTCATTAATTCTGCAGTTGATGGTATCATTTGACAAAGGAATGGCTTCAAGTTTCTTTCTATGTTCTATGCCACAAACCAGCTCAGTCATTTCCAAAGCACACGGTTTTACCAATGTCTCTCCAATCGTGTGCGGTTTCTTTTCCTTGGCAATGCGGTAGGCTACTTTGTATGATGCTTCGAGGCAAGGCTTCTGTGTCTTGATGAATCCGAACTTTGGCAAAGTCCCACTTTTCTCGAATCGAACTTTCTTAGAACGAAAGGATTCAACACTATCCAGCGCATTTTTAGGATGCATAGATATGAGGTGCTCCTTTAGTTTTGCTGGTTTCATACTTGCATTGGCAAGGACTTTACCACACAGAAAACACTGCGGTCTTTCACTGCCATCACTATTACTAATGAAGGTAAAACCAAAAGCCACATAGTTTTCACTGTACTTCCTCTTTTTTGACATTTTCTGAATGGCTAATTTTTCTAATTTATTTGCCTTGCCTAGTTATCAACTTTTTTAAATACGTTTGAAGCGCAAAATTCAGCCTCACACCTACAGTTTCTAGTTCACTCTGTTCTGACATAACATGATGTATGTTACGTCACAAACACTACGTTGCCTTTTTCTAGGGTAGTCGTGGTGCATATATGGAGTTGCCATCTATCTTAATTCAAAATAAGGACAACCAGAAACCTAAACAAGATTTGTAACGCTAGAAGTGTTTGATTAATATTTATTCATGCGCAAGAACGGTATGGCAATCCTATGTGTATATATAACTGCGATTGTGACCAATCAAGCGGACCCCTTAAAGTACCTTTATGGACCCCTAAGGGGTTCATGGACCCCCGGTTAAGAACCCCTGGTCTAAACGAAGCTTGAAAGCAGTCCTTCTGCATAATGGTAATGTGTATCCATCCATTTCCATAGCACATTCTCTTTAGATGAAGGAAGATCGTGAATTCGTAAAAATATTACTGGATTTAGTTCAATACAATGATCACAATTGGGATGTAGGCTATGTGGAAATTTTGAAATGATCGCATTTCTTTTGGGATTGCAAGGAGGTTATGCAAAGCATTCTTGTTTTCTTTGTTTGTGGATGAGCAGCATTGCTTGGTCAAAAACTGGCCAGCTCGCAAAGATATCACACCAGGCTCCCACAATGTTCTAAATTCATCTCTAATTAAAAGGAGCAAAATTTTATTTCTTTCATTGCATATTTAACTCGGACTGGCCTGCAGATTGTTAAGGCTTTGAAACCGACAAGCCATGCCTTTCGCCATATTGGACAGATGTTCCCAGGCATATCTTAAGCAAAAGTTGAAAGTGGTATATTTGTGAAACCACAAATAAGAAGAATGTTGGCATCTGAAGAGCTGGAGGAACAAATGTCTGATTTGGAGAGAAATGCTTGGCAAGCTTTTAAAATGATTGTGCAAGGAGTTTTTGAAATTATCGAAGAGACGACTGTGCAGTGGTGGTGTCAAATTTGATTGAAAAGTTATGAAAAGCTTGGTTGGCACCTGTCGTTGAAGTTGCATTTTTTGCATTCTCACTAAGATTTTTTTCGGGATAACTTGGGGAATGTAATCAAAGAGCATGGTGAAAGGTTTCACCAAGACATCCAAGTGATGGAAAAGCGCTATCAAGGGAGGTAGAGCGAAGCCATGATGGGAGACAATGTATGGAATTTGATGAGGAAATGTAACACCACGTAAAAGCGAAAATATTATTCAAACGTCCATTTTTGATTAAAATGTTTTATGGCTTATTTGCAATGTTCTTAAACAGTGCTTTTTTGAATTGCTCGTATGTGATTTTTTTAAATTTTGCGTGTAATATTTTAAATTACAAATCCATTATGTGTATTACACAAACTTGAAATCATAACTTTATAAAATTTTAAATAGCGGCAAAATCATTGATATTACGAAATTTTTTATGCCATTTTTGAAATCAGCGTCCCAAAAAACATAAAAAAAGCATCATAATATTACGATAAACCCAATTTTTCCAAAAATTTGTTGTCCAGTGTTATCCGCTATCTATAGCGCACTGTTGAAACACGATGTCGCAACCAAACAAACTATTGTGTTTGGGTGATGAGAGAGTGATAAAGCTTTTGCAAAGATACTTGACAGCTAAAAGGCTTTCAAGCTGTTTCAAAAATACAATTGGCTTTTTAAATTGAATTTCTACTTCAAAACACAAAAATAGTATTACTGCCTTTAGTCCACAAACTACTTTTCCAAGCATGTCTATACAGGGGGTCAAAATGACTCTTTCAAACATTCGAGCTCGTAAATATTTAAAAAAAATCATTTTTAAAGCTGACAAAAACTCGCGCCACTTTAAGAGAGTATTAGTCCCTACAAATAATGAAAAGTCACGGGAGAATTTTCCCTGAAAGCAAGCAAGAGAAACGATATGTACAAGCAAAGTATCCAAAGAAGTCATTTTGAATCCATTGGACATTCTAGTGTTAAGCAAAAATTAACAAATCTTGAAACGCAATCCATTAAAAGACATTGGGGCGGGTGTGCATAGCCACTGCATGTCTCCCAAGCTTATCGCGTGCTGGCCACATTTTATTTGCCCTATTTCTACCATTGGCGTTCTTAAACTAAACAGAATTTTGATCGTTCAAATCAGCAAGTGCTTGAAAGCAGATCAAAGTTGCACCAAGCTAATTGATATGTATTTCCAGAATTAAGCCAATAAATGTTAAAACCGCTACATACGGCTTTTTTATAACTGTAGGCGGATTTACTTTAGCTAACGCCTCTGACTGCGCCCATGTTGCTGGGTCCTGGCATAAGCGCAGCCACGCATAAAGCAAACTAACCCGAAGTGAAGCACTCAAAGTTAAGTTATTGCAATAAAAGCGCCCCATTAATAATGTCGAGTTTGAGGACATCAAATCAGCTGACTGTGCGAGCCTCACCCAAATGCAAAAAATTGCTTCAACATTTAGATGATAGGTAGCTCGACACTAATATGTTCTTGCAAAAGATTAAACAGAACCATTATTATTCCCCTCTTTTCTTCTTGGAGGATCACCAAGTGTTTTGCTTGGAGTTGGCTACATATTAAAGTTTTTAGCAACTTGATTTTTAGATGAATGTTTTTGAATATTTTGGATTGATATTGTCAAAGATCCATGCTATCGAGAAAGTATAGACGTAATGTACCAAAGGACTTACTTTTTGTAGGAATTGCAAGTTTCCAAAATGCAGATAACCAAAATTTTGAGTATTTTTGATTGGTAGGCTACATTTCATAAACGTTTAGAGCCTTCATTTTTTGATAAATGTTTTTATAAACGTAGACCAGGGGTGTCAGACATACGTCCCGCGTAAAGATTTTGCGGCACAGTGCGAATGCCTGGCCTCCGAATCTGGTCTTTGAAAAGATGTTCTCCAAAAGAAAAAATCTTTTAAGTTGAAATTTCGTGAAAATAGCTATGAAGTATTGGTCGCCAACTATTATAAGTCGCGGGTGGTATTACAGGAAACGGCGAGAGAGATTATAACCTTTTTTTGTTCTTTTTTGGAGATCAGCACCATTTCGGGCTACATCACAAACGATTTCCGGAGATAGTTGCCCAGAGAAGTGGTGATCTCTAAATAATGCCGTGACTGGTGTGCTGCGAAATCGGATCAACTGGTTTCCTGTGCCGGCAGACCAAAAATAATGGGACCACTGATGTACTGTCTTGCGTGCTAAAATTTATTTTCAATAGAGTCTGACCCGTATAAAATCCAGGTATATAAATGTGGCCTGAATAAGTTTGACACACCTGACGTAGACAGATAATGCCAAAGATTAATGCTTATGAGGAAAGGTAATCAAAATCTAACAAAGAACAAACTTGGTCCAACAATTGCAAGTTGGTTAGGTCAAGCAGGATAATTGTTCAACTAAAAATAGAGTATGATCTATGGTAACCGATTTTTAATCAACTATTGTAAACTAATCGTTGGCCCTAACTAATTAGAGCCACATATTGCTGGAAAGCAAATTTCTTAAGCTTTTAATGGACAGTAATTGTTAGTACCTTATTTTGACATTTAGGTATCAAACTAACCGGTTTTTATTCAACTTAACACTTTTTGAAAGGGGTAAAAAGTGACACAATCGGTAATAAAGTTCAATTTTTGGGGTGTAAAAGGTAAAAATAAAGACACATATCACATACTTTCGAAATTGCCTTAAAATACCCTTTAATTTGGCGAAAGAAGTTTGAAAGATGGTTGAAAAATGAGATAAGGAATCAAGTTTTCAGTAAACTGATTTTGTAAAAGTGTTGCAATTTATGAAATATTCATCATATAATGCAGTGTTTCTTAACCTTTTTGGCGCTCGTACCCGCTAAAATTTTGTGAAATGTTTTCGTACCCCTAGACCTATCGAACAAACACTTAGAAAATTACAGGTAAATATACAATCTAACAATGAAATAAAACACAATGTAGCATGTTACCGGTGTATATTTATTAATTGTTCACAATAAAACCAATTCTGTCGGAACAAACAAGAGGCTATTTATTAGGTCACAGTGACAAAAAATCATTCAGAAATGCAGATGCTAAAAAAGGCTTCGGAAAATGTTTTCAAATTTCAAATGATATTGAAAATAAATTTTTAGCAAATAGTTTAAAATACCCATTATTCTGACGCCTCATCTCGTACCCCCTGCTTTGGTGATTTGTACCCCCAAGGGGTACCCCCGATTAAAAACCCCTGATACAATGGATATTTATCAGCAAAAACTATGTTAATCGTTTCAGATGGTATTATGACATCTTAGAGCAAGTTGTAAGCGTACAAGAGCGAAAAAGCAAAGAAAAATGCTTAGAAGATGAAAAATGCTTAAATAAGGAATCGCTTGTTGCATTATCAAACAAACATAAGTTGTTGTGGAGTTGTTTTTATCAAAAACACCTTATTAATATCTTCTGAAAATGCGTTTAATCGCGTTTCTACGACCAGTAGTTTTTGATAAAATATAACTAACAAATTGTGCAATCAAGCATTGATTTTAACGTCATCTTAGACCCCGAAGTGATAAAATATTTTGTAAAGTGATAGATTGAGTGCTAGCTTTTGTT
The DNA here is from genome assembly GCA_963675345.1 of Trididemnum clinides. Taxonomy (NCBI): domain Eukaryota; kingdom Metazoa; phylum Chordata; class Ascidiacea; order Aplousobranchia; family Didemnidae; genus Trididemnum; species Trididemnum clinides. The sequence continues at coordinate 39,658,656 of OY776290.1, read as the reverse complement.
TGAGTACAAAACGGTAGTGCTCTGCCAAGAAACGTCAATTTAAAACAATTATGTTTGATTGTGATGTCATGATGACGTTACAAACACCCTTATGACACTCACACAAGGTGGTGATCAATCGTGCCAAATTTGATGTTTGTACTCCCAGTAGTTCCGGAGGAGTTAAAGCGTATGTACGTACAGACAGAACCGAGCTTTATATATTAAACGTAATATGTTATTGTGCTAATAATTTGTCAATGCGTCATATGTTGTCGTTTACCATGGTGCGTAGAATGAATCTGTTAAAATTCCAAAGCATGTTCTGTGTTGTATGAGTGATAACTTAGTATTGAAAATGTGTTGTAGTTGTCAATGTCTAATGTGTTATTGTTCAACATAATACATAGAATAAAACTTCTTTAAATAGATGCTTTTTCTCCAATAACAAATGTTGCTATTTGTTTGACTTTTGTAAGCTGAGGTTTTTACGAGATTTACTCAAATATCTTCATACTGCTTTCATACAAACCAACATAGTGTGCAAGTGCTTTGGTTCTCTAATGGCTTGCTTGATGACCACAGGCTTGTTTCGATCTATAAGATTTGTTATAAATTTATTCTACTGTGGCTTGGCGCACAAAAATCTGTAAAATGGGTTCCTGTACTTGGCCTACGGTCTTCAACGTGTCACCACTAGTAAAAAACAGCCTCATCAAATTCGATTTCGTGTTTTGTACTCTGGCGTTGATGATAATTTTAAACGGCTTCTAAACAAACAAACCTAATAAGAATCGGCTCGCAACTACGCCTAGGAACAATAAAAACACAACGTACCAAAATTGTTTGGCCAAGCTAGAGGAAACAACTAACACACGCAATCATATACCCAATTTCTGTTCAACATAAAACAATTAGTAAACCTATGAATTTAAATAACAATACAAAGTTCTGTGATACTAACTAATCAACCAAAAATCTTGCAAACCCAAACTTGACGAGATCACGATCTGATCGTCAATCAATCCAGAACCACACATTATCTGATCCAAACAAAGAAATCCAACTATGCAATCTAGTAACTTGCTTTAGCAGAGTTGCCAACCAAAACTGAATTCAAGTGAGAAGAAGATTATTTAACAAGATTTGTTCCGGGAAAATTCGTCAACGACCATCGTATTAGCAATGGCAAAGTCACAATAGCTCAATGAAATAAACTGTAACAATTGTGATTTGTCAAATTGTCGTTTTCTTGCTTTTTTACAGTTTAACAATAGCTCAAATGTGCAAGACTTTATTAATCGACTTTTCTATCAACGTCACTTAACTGTTTTTGTTTTCCCTATTCAGTGCTTTTTGTCTGTGAGCTTTTACAGTGAACGCAATAAACATTTCCATAAATGGTTTTCGTTTGAAACATGATGTTATAGTGCTACCGTGCGTTGAAGTGAACTATCAGGACTGTCTGCCTGTATCGTGTCTTCAGATGGTTGATTGCCTCAATTTCACGCATTTCTGTGCTGTGTCTTAAAAAATACTCAAATCGTCACGAGAGCAAGGTGTTTTGAGCAGTGGGCATTGCAGTAGGTGTTCCATCGTTTGTGTCTCTGTGCCACAAATACACGAGGGGTCGCTAGTGTGGTATCCCCATTTGATTAAATTTGCCTTTGTACGGCCCATGCCAGATCTAAGCCGATTGAGTATTTTCCATGTTGTCCAGAGTGCATTGCTTCCTGGAGGAAGACTCTCAGATAGTTGAATTCCCATATCGACAGAGGGTGGGTTGGACTTTAACTTATCGATCCATCGTTCGATGATTGTCCATGGTTTGGGCTGGACATGGCTCAGAAAAGATCTTCTTGATTTCAACCTCGTCGGTGCTGGCACAGATCAAAATAGTGGGTGCCTTGGGTCAGTGGATTGGCGGAAGCATAGGGACGGGGACCATAGAGATGGGGATCATAGCAGAAGCGTTCACGTTGCGATCCCTGTCAGCTTTGCTGCAAATTCTGCTACCACTTCAAGCTACAAATTTTCGTTGTACTCGAATCAACTATCTGGACAAACCGTTGGAATAGCACTTTTGTCTTTGTAAGCATAGTGAACATCTTTGCATTGTCGGTGATAAAGAGATGCAATGCAAATAAAAACAAAAAATAGGGGTTAAAAGTGCTTGTGTTTCATTCTTAAAAACTAAATCATTTTTTCTAACTACATATCATGTCAATGTTGAAGACATATTCTTTTCAAAAGCATGTACAACTAATGTGAGATAGATTGGGCAATAACTTTCTTTATAAAAACTGATCAAATCGTAGGCCAAATTCAATACAGGGGATTCAATTGCAGTAAAATTTGTCCAAAATTTGGCTGCTGGGCCTCAGATCAATGCAATAAATGCGCTCCTTAGAAATTTTAACACACTTTTCCATGGTTAAGCAGTTCATTGATTCGAATTGTACCAAGTTTCCAAAATGATTGATCAACAGTAAAAGAATCCAAACATTTTCAAAACTAAACTAATGGAAATGAAAAAGCATTATCCCCTAGAAAAAACTGGGAGGGAGTAAAGATGCTTGTGTTTCATCTTTAGCAACAAAATAACCTCTCAGAACTATGTGCCATGTAAAAGCTGAAATCAAATTTGTTTGAAAAACATGTAACGTTAAATGTTTTGAGCTAAGTAATAATATTGATATGTTTGATGAAAAATGTGAGTAAAACAGATTCCAGCACTCCCATAACCTTTCAAAATTTGGGTGTTCGACATCAAACAATTAAGAAATCTTGAAAAACAGAGTTCTATGGTACTTTTTAACTATTGTTTGTCTAAGGCTTGGTCCTTAGGCAGGATCTAACGACCATTTTGAAAATGAGGTATCTAAAAGTGCAATTTGTACCCAATTTAGAAGTTAGGGTACTCCAAGTTGAAAATTGCTTTCCCCAGTCAAAACGAGGGGTATAAAGATGCTTCTGTTTTATTTTGAGCGAGAAAATCTTCTTTATAAAATATATATCACGAGGATTGCGCATAAAATTTTCTTTCCCGTCTTATCAAGCACTAGATAGTTTGATGTACGGTAATCTTTATAACATTTTGATTGATCAAAGACACAGTTCCAATACCTATTTTTCAGTACTGGGCAAATAAAACCTTTTACTACTTTGATGATGGGTCTCAAAAAACTTTAAATTGTAGGAAAACTGAGTTGTTTGGTACTTTTTGATAATTTTTCCTCAAAAGTATGTTTTTGGATGTTGTAAAAGTTGAATCGAAAATTGAAGTTTGTGACTAAATAGCAAAAAGAGGGGAGTAATTTGAAGAAGTTTTATTTTTGGATCAAAATTTTTTCTGCAGGTCAGTATATTCTAAACCTCAATGAAATTTCCTTTTCAAAAATATTAATGATCAATATAATACCCAATGGTCTCAAGGTATTGATTGATAAAGTAAGATGATAAATTGTTTTTTAATGCAAATAAGCCTTTTTTTTTGCATACTTACGGCTATAATCATGTCTATTTTTTGAGAGCGAAAAAGCGAGTTTTTGTTTTAATTGAAGTTATTTCTTGAATCGATTTTATGAGCAATGCATTTTTGGTTTGTTAACACAATAATCCCGCACTTTCAATACAATGTTTGGTGCTTTAATTTATGCTATTTGTTTAGTCTTAGATTCTTTAATTTAACTAATATTAGGTTCTTGTGTTTCTATTTGGCTACTTAAAGTAGTTTAGTAAATAAATTTGTTTTAGGGGACTACATAATCTGTTGATTTTTATTTGAAAAGAATCAATGATGTCAAGAAACATGGTGCTATTAATTAGATCAGCAAACGCATTTTGGTTTTGAAAAATCTATTATTGTTTGCAGTATTGGTTGCAGAAAATGCTCATAAATCCGCCAACAACATTTACCCAAAACAGGGCTTAATGTGATCTACTATATTAGTATTTAAGGCAGTAGCAAGTACAGAAATTAAAAATATTGTAGAAATTTCTTTACTGGTTTTATAGTTTGAATGTTGTCGACTGTTTTACTGGACTTGGTAAGTTTCAAATGATCTTGGTAAGCTACAGTAGGGGAGGTGGATACTACTTTCGAATGATAGTGCGGAGCCTGGTGGTGTTGTTTTGTCATTCCTCTCATCTGCGGTTTGCCCAATGTCCCACTCTAACATCTAAGTTTCAACAACGGTATGGCATGAGTAAATGAAATCTGAATACGGCCGGGTGAGCAGCTTTCATGCTGCGGCGATGGTTTTGGGATGGGTCAGACGACTTGGCTTGACCAGCGCCGTCGAGTAAGAGACAATACGGCCTGTTATTGATCAATTTCATCAAATTGGATGTCTGCTTGGATGAGCAAGCTCTCTATTGTTGTGGGACTTTAGCATTTTGTTAGAATTCGCAAAGGAGCATTGATAGCTGTTTTAATTTAGCGAGAGTGAGCGTTACGGCTACAAACAGATGGGTAGTATTCGTCGGTGGCATTGATTAGTGCTAAGGCAGCTTGTCACGAATAAGGAAATTTGCTTTGTAAGCGTAATTTTCATATATGTGTAAAGTGCTGTATCATCGTTCGCTCGGCTACTGATTGAGAAAAAAGACCTTTTTTCCTCGCAATTGGATTTTGCTGTAAGTACGCCTTTATTACGTCACAATCGTGTATGACATAACAAAATTCCAGATTGATTTAGTGATTCTAGTTTCTTCGAAGAATTTTGTTAATCAATTACATCATTTAAAATGCTTTTTTCTATTTTCACGGGATTTCGTTCTAGAGTTTTCTAGATTATTTTCCGTCACATATACAACGCAGCGAGTTTTTGTTCATTCAGTATTATAGTAGTGTATAGAGAGTAGTAGAAAAGTGCGTAGTGGAGAGAGAGAGATTAATTGACGAAGTAAAGAAGCGCTATTGTTTTTTGGTGATAATTTATTGTGGATTCTGTGGACGTGGCAAGTGTTGAACAGTTATTGGCGAAATTAGTTTGGCGGTTTTCCTGATTGTGTGATAAAGTGATTACAGTAGACGCCGCTTAATATGACCACCTCGGGACCAGACCATTTTGGTCATAATATCCGAATGGTCATAAAAACCGAAGCCGCCATAACAGCTCCTGAATCGACGCCGTAAGCCACAAGAAGTCCAAATACCGTCAAATTCATCGTTTACCCGAAGTAACAATGCGACGTTGGCAGTAAAACAAAGTACAGTACTGTAACAGTACAAGTGACGGTAAAACTAAGTACAAAATATAACAATATGTTGAAAAGGCGAAATTATAAGTGCGTGACGGGAAAAAATACTGTCCTATAATAAGAGCGATGGAGAAAATGTTGGTCATATTATCCGAAATTTGGTCATATTTAACGGAGAATTTTAAATGGAGAAATTCCGGACCGTAGTAAATTGGTCATATAAAGCGGCTGGTCATATTATCCGTGGTCATAATAAGCGGCGCCTACTGTAGTTCTGAGATCGTTGAGCGAAGAAGCGTGAAGTCGTAAAGTATTATTTCTGTGAATACATTATTCTGTTCTTAACGTGATTTAAGGTGTTTTTTTGTGGAAGCCAATCTTTTTTCAAGAACTGTTAAGTTGTAGTCAGACCTAATTATTCGAGGGATTATCATACGTCGCCTCAATTTTGAAGGAAAGTTAAGATTGAGATAGAACCGAAAGTTCTATTATTATATTAAAACGCGACATCTGGGGGCCCGTCCAGGAAAGATTATCTTTTATCGGTTGGTAATTTAAAATGGCTGCGGAAGAACTTAATATGGAGAAGTTGGAGGATTTGAAGAGACAAGTAGAATCGTAAAACAAGCTTATAACGAACGAATGGCGCCGAATGAGAGAGGCTGAAGCTGAAGAGCGAAGGTTAGCAGCCCAAGCTGAAGAACGGAAAATAGCGGCTGAAGAGCGAAGGTTAGCTGCCCAGGCCGAGGAACGGAGAATAGCGGCTGAAGCTAAAGAGCGAAGATTAGCAGCCCAGGCTGAAGAACGGAGGTTAGCAGCCCAGGCTGAAGAACGACAAATAGCGGCTGAGGAAAGGAAAACTGAGCTCGAAGTTGAAAAGGAAAGGTTGAAGTTGGAAGCGAGGAGGCTCTCCGAATCTCAGAATGGCAAGCAATTGAATCAAGGATCGGTTGAAAATGTTGTGAGGACGCCACCGCTACCATCTTTCCTGGACGGGAAAGAAAATTTGGACGAATATCTTCTGAGATTTGAAAGGTTCGCTAGTGTGGCTATGTGGAATAGAAGTACTTGGGCAACCCAGTTAAGCCCGCTGTTAACAGGCAAGGCGGTAGAAGTATACAATAGACTGTCGCCAGAAGAAGCAATGGATTATGAGCGCCTTAAAGTTGCTTTACTGGAGAAGTATGATTTTACTGAGCGTGGATACCGCGAGAATTTTCGAGAAGCTAGACCGGAAGGACACGAAAGCCCAAGTCAATTTATATTTAGGTTAAAAAATTATTTCACTTGTCGAAGTGGAGCAAACCTTCATGGGCGTGGTTGGTTTGATTGTACGCGAGCAGTTCACTAGCTCCTGCTGCAAAGATCTATCGATATGACTGAAGCAGAGCAACCCAAAAACTCTAGATGAACTGTCACGGTTGGCTGATCAATATTTGGCAGCACGCAATCAAAAGTTGTCGAGTAAGGAAGTGATCAAACGTGATAACGCAAGAGCCGGGATGAAGGACAATCATAATGGATTCCCTCCTGCGAGTACCCCGAAGTGCTTCTTATGTAATCGCGTTGGTCACCGGGCGATTGACTGTCTTGTTAAACCATAGGGGAGACGTAATGAGTATTACAGACCAGCTAGAGTCCAGGGGTTCCCAAACTGGGGTACATGTACCCCCAGGGGTACATTTTGACTTTTCAAGGGGTACATGATAGGGTTACCATACGTCCCGATTTAGGCGGGACAATCCCGCTTTTTGAGGCCTTGTCCCGCTGTCCCGCTTTAGCCATGGAAAGTCCCGCTTTATCCTGCAGTGAACCCGATAAGGTGACGAATTTGGACTGAAAAAAAAATTTGGGGTTATCTCCAAAAAAAAAAGGGGGGGGTCAGAACTTTACTGGCCGGAAGAATTGGGTAGGTTTGGGCCTGAAAGAGGCGCAAAATGTGCAGCCAAACAACTCATGACCTTTTTTTTTTTTTTTTGGAGAACACCACTTTTTTTCTTAATTTTTCGTAAAATGAACCTTTGTTCCGGCAATCTAACCTAGAACTGCATTCCAGCGTCACGCTTTTGTTACAGGAAAATTTGAAAGACCCATAAATTTCGTCTCGTCAAAAGTCGCCATCCATTGTCCCGATTTTTGCTTTTCCAAATATGGTAACCCTAATATTAGCGGAAGTGCGGGGGTACACGAGCGAAACTAAATTGTCCAGAGGGTACCAATGACCTGAAAGTTTGGGAAACCCTGAGCTAGACCCACAGTCACATGCTACCAATGTGGTGAAGTTGGGCATGAGAAGAGGTTCTGTCGGAACAACCCTCGTCCTCAAGCTGTTCCTCGGGGTCGAGGCAACACCCCTAGACCTCCGTCACAACCGTACCGAGTTGGATGCACTGCACAAGTTGGAAGATTGTCGGACGAAGCAAAAGCAAAAGATGAAGAGTATTTGGAGCTCAAATCGGGAGAGAAAATTAAAGTCGTGCGTAATGGTGCTTGCCTGAGTAATGAAAATAAGAAGTGTATGCCTCTTGCGACCGGAAAGGTGGGTGAGAATGAAGTTGAGGTCCTTCGTGATACAGGCTGCAATGGCGTTATTGTCAGGAGAGCGCTGGTCAAGAAAGATGATTTTACTGGTAGCATGGGTTATGTGATGGCTATCGGCCGGACATTGAAGGAGGTGCCTATTGCTGAGATTAAAGTGGACACGCCTTACTATACGGGAGTAACCCAAGCCATATGTTTATGAGACCCTTTGTTCGATCTGGTTATTGGAAACATTCCTGGGGCGCGGAATCCGGATGATCCTGTTCCCGGTGTGGAGACGTGTGCCGCTGTGGTCACGAGGGCTCAAGCTCGGAAGGATATCACAGTCAAGCCTGTAGTTACAAATGAAGTGACGGCTCAGATTTCCATTTAGAAGAATGAATTGGCAAAACTGCAACAGAAGGACACTACTTTGGAAAAATATGCGGATCTGGAGGATGTCGTTAGAAAGGGAGACTACGATATAAAATATGAAAGGCGTAGAGATGTCTTATACAGGATTCGGAACCGACTTGATGGGTTAGGTAAGTGCTCAAAGCAGATTGTGGTGCCGAAAACATTGGGGAGGAAGGTTATGGAAGTTGCCCACGACTCAATTTTTGGAGGACATCTTGGGATCAAGAAGACCAAAGACCGCATTCAAACAAATTTCTACTGGCCTGGCATGCAAGGTGATATTACTAGTTTCTGCAGATCATGTGATGTGTGTCAGAAGACGACTGATAAAGGATCCGTTCCCCGTGTGCCATTAGGAGATATGTCCTTGATTAATATGCCGTTTAGGAGAGTCGCCGTGGATTTAGTTGGAACAATTTCATCCCCGAGCGGGAAAGGACACCAATATATCTTGACCTTGGTAGATTACGCAACTAGATACCCTGAAGCCGTCCCACTCAAAAATATTGAAACAGAGACAGTGGCGGAAGCATTGATCGATATGTATAGCCGTCTAGGAATACCGGAAGAAGTCCTGAGTGTTCTTGGCGCACAGTTTGTATCGAAGTGCATGAAGGAAGTATCAAGGCTGCTGTCCATAAAGCGACTAACAACTACGCCGAATCATCCTATCTGCAATGGGTTGGTCGAACGTTTTAATGGTACACTCAAGAAAATGCTAAGACGTCTGTGTAACGAACAGCCCCTCCAGTGGCATCGTTTTGTTAATCCCTTACAATTCGCATATAGAGAAGCGCCACAGAAGGCCACCGGATTTTCACCATTTGAGTTGTTGTATGGAAGGACAGTGCGCGGACCAGTTCAAATCTTAAAGGAGCTGTGAACAGGAGAGACAGATAAGACAGAATTCAAGACGAGCTACTAGTATGTTTTTGAATTGCGAGAACGCTTAGACAACACCATGAAGATTGCTCAAGAGGAGTTGCTAAAGAGCCGGAAGAAGAACAAAACACTGTATCACAGAAGAGCTAAAAGAAGAGAATTTCAAGAAGGCGACAAGATGTTATTACTACTGCCGACGGACACAAACAAGCTTCTGATGCAATGGAAAGGGCCTTATGAAATTATGAGCAGGTGTGGAAAAGGTAATGATTATCGGGTAGAAGTAAATAAGAAGGTGAAGACGTTTTATGCGAACATGCTGAAGAAATACATCAAAAGAGCTGACCAAGACGGAGCACCACAACAAAATTCCGACAATAACCAGGTAATGTCTTGTGATGTTTGTACCGGAATCATAGGAGAAAATGAAGATCAAAGTGTGAACGACGATGAGATGATAAATACCTTACCGAAACCGACTACTAAGAAGGAGGTAAGATCGTTTTGGGGGTTAGCGAACTAGTACCGCGCACACACCCCCGCATTTGCAGCGGTTGCAGCGCCATTGACTGATTTAACGCGCAAGGGACAGCCAAACAAGATTCGATGAGGGCAAGCTTAAGAAAAAGCCTTCAGCAGCTGGCAAGACTGTTTATTAAAGCGACCAATTCTAAAACTGCCAGATCACAGTAAGCCATTCATACTACGAACTGATGCATCGAACTTCGGGCTGGGCGCCGCCCTCATGCAACAGCATGATGAGAAACTGTATCCAGTGGCGTATGCCAGCAAGAAACTCGCGCCAGCTGAGACCAGATATTCAACTTTAGAAAAGAAATGTTTAGGTATTGTGTGGGGCGTAACAAAGTTCTGGCTATACTTAGCTGGCAAGCCGTGTGTTTTACAAACTGATCACCAGCCCCTTGCATACATAAATAAAACCAAGTATCAGAACGATCGCATAATGCGATGTGCCCTGGCTTTACAGGGGTACGATTATACTGTACAGGATATTCCTGGAAAGGATAATGTAGCGGCTGATTATCTCAGTCGCGTGATGGATTAATTGTGCTGTGTTTGAGTGCATTGTTTGCGCTATGCTTTAATTTTATATGTATGTAAGATGTGGTAATTGAATTTATTTTATGCATGCTTAAAGATCTTAGTATTGACTTGGGCTTGCAAATTTCGTTATTGGTAGATTTTTAATTTTATTATTATAATAATCCTAGGGGGGGGCGTATGTCACGAATAAGGAAATTTGTCTTGTAAGAATAGTTTTTGTTATGTGTATGATGCTGTATTACTTTGTTCGCTCGGCTAACGATTGAAAAAAATACCTTTTTTCCTCGCAATTGGATTTTGCTGTAAGTACGCCTTTATTACGTCACAATCATGTATGACATAACAAAGTTCCAGGTTGATCTAGTGATTCTAGCTTCTTCGAAGAATTTCGTTGACCGGATTACATAACTCAGTCGTGCTTTTTTCCTTTTCCCACGTGATTTCGTTCCAGCGATTTCTGGATTGTTTTTTCCGAACTTATATATAACGTGACGGGAATTTTTTTAGAAGAGTAGAAGAAGAGTAGTCAGAGAGAGCTAAAAAGCGACAGTGGGGAAAGAAAGATTGTTTGACAGAGTAAAGAAGCGCTATTGTTTTTTGGTGATAATTTATTGTGGATTCTGTGGACGAGGCAAGTGTTGAACAGTTATTGACGAAATAAGTTTGGCGGTTTTCCTGATTGTGTGATAAAGTGATAAATTCTGAGATCGTTGAGCGAACAAGTTTAAAGTTGTGAAGTATTATTTTTGCAAATACGTTATTCTGTTCTTAACGTGATTTTAGTTGTTTTTTTTAGTGGAAGTCAATCTTTTCCAAGTATTATTAAGTTGCAGTCAAAACTAATTATGCGAGCGATTATCACACGTCGCCTCAATTTTAAAGAAATTTGAGATTGAGATAGAACCAAAAGTTCTATATTTGATACAATTATTATTAAAACGCGACAGTACTTATTTTTGATCAGTAAATATCATACACCGCTTAGTCTAGACCAGTTAAAGTTATATATTGCTGAAAAGCATTTTTCCAAAGCTGTAAAATGAGACCAGTATTTAGCAACATAACGTATTTTTTAAAAACTAAAAATACTTTTTTCTACTTATTATACAAATTTGCTTGGAAAGTTTTGAGACCCCTGAAAAATTTGAAATTTCAAACCGATAAGTTTTATCATTATTGCTTGAAATTTTGTCAAATGATGCCCCAAAAGAGTAGCCTTCAGACTGTGATAATGATAAAGGCTTTAGTTTCGTGGTAAACATCTCAATTTGATTTTAAGGTAGTTGCCTCTTGCTGAGATTTTGGCAGGTTTTGTGGTCTGCAACTGGGCTCTTGGTCTTTTTAACTGGTTTTGGATATAAAAATACAGAAGTTAGGGATCAAGTTGTACATATTTCGATGCGTGAGGAATTAAGCGTGATCTTTTGAAAATTTTATGAAAATCACTTAGCAAACTGCAGACAGTGACACTGTTTCGACCTATCAGGTCTCTTCAGTGCAGTTGGTGACCAATAAGAAGCTAGAGGCTTTTAATAAAGCATAGCTTAGACCGTCACACTTGTGGGACCAAATACTAGGTCCACTAAATTCATTTTGTAGTAAACTAATTTTGTAAGTCAATTTGAAAAAAATTGAGGGAAACACTGAAAACACGAGATCATCAATTGATGATCGCTGGAACAAAAAAGTTATGATATATATATAACTATTTGATGAAATAAAACCCTAATTCTAATTCTAACCCTAATCCTGAGGTTGTTAAGAAGTTAAGTGTCTAGTTTTCTATGGAGCTGTCTGTGTCACTAAAGATCGGTGGAGAGTTAAAAATTTTGTACGTGACGTCAAAATTTGGTAGGGGATTTTTGTTGGTTAGGTATTGGGTGTGATATTTGTGCAGGGGTGCAAAAACATTTTTGAAATTTAGTAGTGCGGAGAAATTGTAAGTAGCACTCACCACTATAAACTTTGCCATTCATTATTCGTCGCTGAAAATCCCATTTGCGCACGTAAACTTCTTGGTCGCGCAGCGCGACCGCGCGACCGTATTTTTGTATACCCCTGTATTAGTGGGAAGTGATAATTATTAAGGTCCCTAACTTTAGGTCTATGCAAGGGAGCTAACTTCAGGTCTAATCCTAAATCTAATTCTAACCCTAATCCCAAGATCGTTAAGGAATTAAATTCTTGGTTTTGTATGGAGCTGTCTGTGTCACTAGAGATCCGTAAAGAGTCAATGTTCATGATACTTGTCCAGAAGTAGATGCAGTAGCTCGTACCGTACAATAGCGATTACGAGATCGTGCATCATTCGCAAGCATTAGTTTTGCTTACTTGTATGACGTCCTGAGTCCAAACGTCGTTACGTAATGAGACAAAACTAAATGGTCTACACGGTTAATAGCTAATGTTATTTAAACGCGACTTCAAATTGGTAACAAGAATCAAGTGCAAGCTCTACTTTGAAATCAGAATGTTCTATTTGTTATTTGAACGGTCGTGAGTTCGACTCTAATTGACAATATTTTTACTTGACACTCAAAGTCTCGTGCAATCAATAGTCTTGTTGTTTAGGCTTACATTCAAACCAGTTTTGTGATCAATTTTGTTGTCGTACAGACCTATTATTCACTTTTACAGATATCATATCGCTAGGCATTAGTTAAAAGTCGAGCAGAATCTGAATACGTCGTTGTGAAAGCATAAAATCTTAAATTCAATTCCTGGTAAAGCTTCATATTTTTGAAATTATTTTTACATTTTTCATTTTACTTAACTAGAGTTCGATTCCATGAGGTCAAGTTTTTAGTTATTTGCTTGTTCAATATTGGCTACAAAGTTCTTATAAAATTATAGATACATCTGCTACTGTGCAATACCACGCTTTTATTGTATCAATGAAATCCCTGTGACTTCATAAGACTGATTATTAGTTTCATTTGCAGTCAGTTTTGAGCATGTGAGTAAGTCCTGCATTTCTCTATAATATGAAGTATCTATCTATAAATGTAGTCTTCCATGTAGACACTCAATCTGTTGTGTATGTACAACGCTCTTTTGCGTGGACTTTAATAAAGGCAATACCTGATTAGAACAGTTTCAACTGTGCTAATTTTAATGTTTTATCACACGTAAACGCAAAAGCATATCAGTTTGGTCGAAAAGTTATTGTGTACATCAGAGTTCGTGTTTATAGCTAAATATTCACACTTATGCACGACATTAAATACTAATCGTATACTTAAAACATTCGATACTTACTGCAATTGTAAACTATACATCTTTTAGACCACTAATGCTCTACTGCGTGTGCAGGAAACTCGCTGGAAGGGGAAGAAAGCAAGATGTATAGGCGAAGGATATAAAATGTAGTACTGTGGAAGCGAAAACAAAAAATGGTGTGGGAATCATATCGAAAAAGGAGCATGTAGACAAAGTGGTGGATATGTGGAGAGTAACAGACAGGATAATATGCTTGAAGATGGAGCTTGATGGTGTTATGTTGAATGCTATCAGTATGTATGCGTCGTAGGTGGGGTGCATACGTAAAGAAAAGGAAACATTCCGCCTGGACCTATTTGAAACAGTGGAAAAGATACCAAAGAATGAAGGAATTGTAGTGGAAGCAGAACTGAATGGGCTCATAGGAGAAGGGAATAACAATGATGAAGGATGCACGGGCAGACACGGATGGGGGAATAGAAATAACTAAGGACAAGCAGTCGTGGATTTTGTGAAAAGAATGGAATTAGTGATCACTAACACTTTGTAAAGAAATCAGCACACAGAGTCACCTACAACAGTGGCGGATGCAGTTCGCAGGTGGACTACGTTATGATGAGAAGACGAAGGATCAAAGATATGATGGACAAAAAGGTTATTGTTGTTAAAAATGTAGCGAAACAGCACAGAATAGTATTCAGTGCGATATTGATCTAGACGAAGTCGAGGAAAGCACCAAAATCAGTGAAGAGAATAAAATGGTGGAAACTAAAAGACTCGAAAGTGAAGAACAAGATCCAAATCGAAGTGATTGAAAGCTAAATACTTGGTGGAAAAGAGTACTGGCAAAGAGTAGCTGAGATGATACGGAGCATTGCAAGAATGGAACTGGGTGAAACATCGAGAAAAATTGGCACGGCAGGTAGACGGGAGACGTGGTGGTGGAACCAGGAAGTCCAGGAGAAACTGAAGGATAAGAGAAAAGCTAAAGACATATTGGATATCATCAAAGATGATTCATGCAAGTTGGCCTATAAAACTGCAGGAAAACAAGCTAAGAGAGAAGTGGCAAAAGCAAGAAACAAGGCATACGAGAAACTGTACGAAAAACTGGAAACAGACGAGGGGAAAAATGAGCTGTTCAAGATAGCAAAGCAGAGAAACAGACAAAACAAGGATGTAGAACAAGAGTAATCGAGAGTAAAACTCGGGAGATGCTGATGGAAGAAGAGAAAGTGAAACAGAGATGGAAGGAATATTTCGACAACTTACTCAACCAGGAAAACCCTAGAGAAAGAAGAGAAATCAGAACAAAATAGAGAGCGAAAGGGATGTGAAAGATATCTCTGGAGAAGAAGTCAGGACTGGGTTGAGGAAGATGAAGAAGGGAAAGGCTCTTAGACCTGATCACATACCAATGGAAGCATGGACTGCTCTAGGAAATAAAGATGTGGAGTTTCTAGTGAACTTATTCAATGAACTCCTACTAGGGGAGAAGATGCCAGATGAATGGAGGAGGAGCGTGATTGTACCTTTGTACAAAAGTAAAGAAGGCGTCAAGAAATGTGGAAATTACCGAGGGATCAAGTTGATAAGCCACACTATGAAACTGTGGGAGTGGGTAATAAAAGCAAGGATAAAGAAGGAGGTGACAATCGCTGAGCAACAATTTCGGTTCATGCCAGAAAGGAGTACCATCGACGCAATCTTCTGTTTGAGGATGCTGTTGGAAAAGTGGACTAAAAGACAGAAGGCAGTGCACTATACCGTTATTGACTTGAAGAATGAGAGAAGAAGACTGATCTTCACTTATCATTGCTCTGTTTTCGGTTGGTCAAAGTTTTTGACCAGATCCTTTTACTCTTCAAACACCTTGGTATTGTACAAATGTAAACTATACAGTAACGTTATCATATCACAGACAATTGATGGATGCAAAAAAAAAGCCTTGTAGTTGTATTAACAGACGCACTTCTATCACAGTAACAACTAAACTAGCAATATTAAAACTAAAACATCTTGACGCGATAGAACAAAACTGATTAAAGATTTGAGTTTAATGGTCTTTGATTATTCAAAGTCACCTATTTAGGTGCATACCCCGAAAATTGAGGTTGACCAGTGTTATAGATGAGAGTCGACAGCATTGAAGTCAAAAAGATTTTTGCTTCACTACCAACGTTTCTTGCAACTTAGTGGCTAAGTGTCTTATTCTTTCTCTACTAAATCCCATCAGATACTGATCGTCAGAGACATTTTGGTCAAAATTTTGGTGACATAAAGCAGCGTTATGAAGAAGATGATATCCGAATATCACCTAAAAACAGCTTTAAAGATTTCAAATGTTCGTTTCAAAAATTGATTCTTGCAACATATGTATGCATTGATTATCTATGACTTTTGGTTGATAAACACAACATAATGTCTTAATTCTGAATCTTTAATGCTTAACCTGCTTAGTAAAAGCTCAAAAACTCGATAATATAATGGAACAGAACAGAAAGCATTTGACATTGCCAAAAATCAAGGCGACATAAAAACTGTGTTTTTAAGAAAACTTTCTGACACTCTATTTCGATAACTAACGGCGTCTTGTTTGGCATCTTGCTGCGCTTGCTTTAGCATTCCGCTATTGCAAAATCTCTTTCTTTGACGCACATTGCAATGCCTGCGCTATCATGGACTGGTCTTGACTGGCTACCATCCAAATTGATGCGATGAAACAACTTACTTACTCTAGCTCTGCCCTTTTAGACACGATACCGCCACTGATGAGAGCGTCACAAAAAGCTTATGGCAAAAACAGCTTTATTCAGAGCCATATAAAATTTTCTATCATCGACAAGATTTTTTGAAAACTGTTTGTAAATTTGACGTCGTTTTAATTAAAATAACTTTATAGGCCTAAAACACTGTTTTCAAATGTTGATTTTTACAACAACTAGGCTATAGTTTTAATTTAATCTAGGTTGATTGACACAACCTAATATTTTATCTCTAAACGATGACGATTTTATCATTTGTTTAGCTGATATGTTTTATCACATATTACTGCAGTTATCTTCCCTCAAACGCACTAATCTGCATGAATCCTCGTTTTAATTTACCTTCCACATTGTAGAAAACATGACTAGTTCTTTTCAAAACACTCAAGAAAATCAAAACAAATTGCCAAATTAACATCACTTCTTCGTCTGCTATGTGGGCTAGTGGTTAGAGCAGAGGGGGCAAACTACGGCCCGCGGGCCGGCCAGAGCATTTAGTGCGGCCCGCCAACACTTGTAGAAACTTCCATATATCTAATTTAATATGACAGGAATGGCCACACTTGTATTAAAGAGCCAAAAACGATACAAGCCATCATTGAAAGAGCCGCTGCGCAATCAATTCTTAATTTGAATTGACGCATTTCCGTCCGAATAGAGGATGATAACCTTTTGTTTTGGAGACCATCATTTTCAAAGCCCGAAATTATTGCAAGATTCTAAGCACTGGCCCTCGACCAACTCTCAAATAGTCAATGCGGCCCTCCGGCTAGAACGTTTGCCCACCCCTGAGTTAGAGCGTTGGACTTCAAATCACAGGGTTGCGCGTTCGGCTGGCATCCAGAACAGACAAACATATCAGCAGGCCGGAGTACCACTCTGAATGGACTGATTTTCCCAAGGGCATAACAATACCACCAAAGTTGGATTTAACATTACAACATTTTTCGGTGGAGACCATTGCCTTCAGAGAGGCCTTGCAAGGTCAGAATAACTAACCAATTTCAAAAGTGCTTACTAGGTTCTAAATTTAGATTTTTTTAAATGATTGTGTTGTTAGAATTTTTTTGATGGTTTCTCTTATCACTGGCTTATTTTTTGAATGTTATTTCAAATAAACCGTGCTAAATTGGATGGTGGTAGCTGGTATAAAAGATCAGTGGCTTCTAGACTAGTCTTGATAAGCCAAAGCTTGAATTTCTCATTTAGCACTGCAATCAGAAACAGCAGAATAAAAGCTCCTGTGCCGCGAATGTATTTCTTTATAACAAAGTTTAATAAATTCACAATAGGAAGGCTGCATATGACGTCACACATTTCGCGCCAAAAAAGTGGCTGACCAAAACCTGTAATTTATGCTGGAGAGGTATAGGGCGAACACCAACTTTTGGGGTTATTTTGAAAACTAATGAAAAATTAATTAAAATTTGGAGTGAATTATTGCTATAAAAATTAGGAAACAAATAAATTTGACCAAAAGCAATTTGGTTGAGATTAGGTCTTTCAGTTGGCTAGTCTAAGCTTAGTACTGTGTGCCAATAAAAATAAATTACCCCTAAGAGAAGTGCCATCTAAATACCATTTGCTCCTCACTTAAAAATGAACCATACCTATTAAAAATACCAGTCGGTACATTAGCAAAAACAACCATTATTTGATCATTACTACCGGTACCGTAAGCTTGCCGGCAAGCTTACTTGTGTCCATGGGTAAGGCATTTAACGGCATGCCTCCATCTTCATGTGGCAGACAGGTGGTGGGGCCAAGCAGTCTACCCGTCGTGGTGGCCCAATCTAACAAAAGACATGCAAACAGAGCATGAACTCATACACATGAATAAACCAATCGGTACCGTAAGTTTTTTAATTACTCTTGGTCCGGCAGCCTAGGTAATAGCACAAAAAATTGTTTAAGGAGTAGTTAAGTTTACAAAATTACATTTGACATATCTACACGACTGGTCTGCAATCACTATTGACAAAATATTTCAAAAAATTACTGATTTATCCAACAATAACTAATCCAGCATATGACAAACGGTACAGAAGTCTGTCCTGTCAGTTAGGCTGCAGTATAATTTAAGTTTACAACTTTTCAGTATCCTTATGCAACTAAATACACTGTATAAGTTACACATCACAATTAACTTAAACTCAGCATTCCCAAACACGCTGATTAATCGAATATGAAACTCTCACAGAAGCTGGCTACAAATAAGCCTGCAAATTTAGCCCATAAAATTAGCCCAACTATTAGCAGTAACAAGCAAACTTTAACACCTCTTATCTTACTTTGATCTTAGATTCATTCTTTAACATCAGTAAAACAACATATTTAACGTTCATTCAACAACTGTCACGTTTATCGATTTGCTTTGCAAAAAACGATATCACTCCTCTTCAATGCAATGCAAAATCACTCAAAATGGTCAGCCACTTTTTTCAAAAGCGCATTTTGATGACGTTTCATCACGTGCGTGCAACCTTTTTATTACTGATGTTAAAATTCATTCAAAAGTAATTGTCAATATCAGCAACAAATTATTCATTGAATGTCAATAGCAATAAGATGCCAAGGAGACCGACAAGATGGCGTCTGTGATTTATGTACCAGATGAACAGTTATTGTGACCTAACATTCTATGATTACTCATGACAAAAACTATATTTCTTTAATATGACCACGTGCGAAAATAAGGCTATCCACAATGCTTTTCGCAGGCAAAACTGGCATGATAGAAAGTTGATGCAATTCCACGAAGGATTTTGAATCAATCAGAGAAAAGGAGCGTATAAAAGTGAAATATCAATCAATCTAAGTAAAGCCAAGACAACTGCACTAAATTAATATTATGCCTTTACAAATCACAATCACTATGAAAAATTTTGTGTTTGTGGAGTTTAATAATGGAACTTCTGATATTGTTCATAAGACGTGGATGGTAAACAAAAATTATTGCAAATGGCCCCCTTAAAGCAAATTCATTCCTCTGGAACAAATGGTTCAAAATGCTGCTTAGCCACAACCAATTTGGCGATTGTATGGGTGCAACATTCTTTGTCAAGCAGGTTGGTATTTATATGAATAGAAAAGTTTTAACATTAATCAAAAGTTCATATATTTATGTGTTTTTTCTGAGCTGAGTGATGTGCAGATTTGCAAACAATGCTATTTTGTCATACACAGTACTTTTTGAATTAATGTATAGATCCGGCTATGGTACCAGATGCACTTAAAGTTAGTATAAGAAAGCTATGATAGGATTATATTGGAGATTCGGCAAAGAAAACAAGAGGTTAGTCTGTATTGTTATGCTGATACAATGAAATAGAGCTTCGAATTTATTCATCGCTACTATAAGTTTTTAAAGGTGCTAATGTATAGCATGTTACACTTATGTATGCACTACAAGTTAAGATACTTTTAAAATCAGTCATAACGTTTTTAACTTTTGACACAGTTAGCTTTGTGCTGGGTAAATTATGTAATGTGTCCAAGGCTATACTTAGCTTATTTTTCCTTTACGTAGTGAGATATTTTGATTTTGTTGCAAACATTTGTGGCTCTTCGTTTTATAGCTGCCCTGTTTGTTAATTGATTAGATTTTTTGGTTCTTTGTGTGTAGCACGTGACCAAAAATAACTACATGTATTTGTTCTTGTTCAGCATTGAATTTTTCGATGGTGATTAAGACCCCCATTTGTCGCACGCGCCTTTACATATTTGACTGCTTTTGCTTTGAAATATCATGTTTTTATAGGATCTTATCGTATGCACGAACAGAGATTCTAACGAGTGATGCCGAGAAATCAGCTTTGTCACAAGATGAAGGAAATGTCGTTATTTCTCAACAACAACAAAAAGTTTTACGCCTCTTAGAAAAGAAGAAAGGCGCAATGCTGAACTCAGGTACTTTGTTTATAGGTAAATGGTTATAAAGAATAATTTATTGCGTTTTCTGACCTACTAAAATTTTCATACAGTATTTATGTTCCACAATATTAGTAGAGAGTTTCTTTCTTTCATTAGCCTGTACTTTTGGGCAACAAATTTCTAGTAATCTAATTAATTCATCCTAAAGTTATTCCAGTAATTTATTAAATCCCTGGCAGTCAAGATTTAAATTTACTTGCAGTTGAATTAGTCTTGATACCTGCAACTTGGCTAGCACTGAAAAAGGTGACATATAGGCTACTCGTACGTATTTGATCTGGAAAGTGGCTATTTTGACGTGGACGATGTTTTATCCTTTGACACTATTTTGCCGTAATCATTCATAAGTGTTTATATTGCCATAATTTCTATAATTCTTCAAATGACGTTGTGTAGCATGGATTGTTCGCCTGCCTTAAAATGCAATGGATACGGGTTGGAATCTTGGCTGGCAGTGCACTTAGAAAAAGGGAGTGTAGACTGGAGGGGGAAGCTCGGTATGTGCATGTACATGGTAGTGTAGACTGGTAGGCAGTATAGAGTGTGGGGAGTGCACACTGCGAGTGCAAATTTTTTAAATTGATTATTGAAGTTGAACAACCAGAAACAACCAAAAGTCACATGTTTAACACGTCATTAAGATTGACTAATCACAAATAACTCATGGAAAAATAGTCTTTAAGGGTAAAATGCTGTCAACGTCAAAATAGCTACTGCCATTTTATTGTAATAACTACTGTATATACTCGCGCATAGGTCGCATCCCCAGTTTGTGACTGTCAAAGTGGTAATTGTGGGTATTTGTGTTTGATAGTCTATAAATCAAACTGTAATATGGTGAGTTACACGGCTCATTCGAATACAAAAACTATTAATTACCCATCGTTTATTCAAAAAGTTATTTACAATCATGATGCTGTCAAATTGCATAATGTAAACTTACTATACATAAAATGCAGGTGTTGCTAGTTAGCAATTTTCAAGGCAATCACCTATTATGAGGGATCTGCCTCCTGCATCAAAGTACGATAAAAAAATTTGATCACCAGCATCATACGGTACCATACAGCAATCTATTACATTATGTCAATAACCAACGACCGATTTCGATTGTATTGGATCTCATCAGGTGGGTGAAAAAGACACTCAATAATAAACATGCTGAAAAAACAAATTTGCCAAACGATATGATACAGCAATATTTACATCATGAGGTCATATTCAAGGACACACACACATCACATGGACAACAAGTCACATCGGTAAGCATTTTTTCAAGTAGGTAATTCTTTTTTCAGCATGTTTTTTATTGAGGTTTTTTACGAGATACACCTGCCTGATGAGATCCAATAAGATTGAAACCGGTCGTGGGTTATTGACATGATGTAATAAATTGCTGTATGGTACCGTATGATGCTGGTGATCATTTTTGATCAAATTTTTTTATTTTACTTTGATGCTGGAGGCAGATCCCTCTTAATAGGTGATCTCCTTGAAAATTGGTAACTAGCAACTCCTGTATCAATGATAAGTCTTGACAATGATCCTGCACCCCTATTAGGGCTTGCCGATGTGACTTGTTGTCCATGTCATGGGTGTGTGTCCTTGAATGTGATCCCCATGATATAGGTATTGCTGCATCATATTGTTTTGTATTGCATTTTTTTGCCCTCAATGGCAAATTTGTTTTTTCAGCATGTTTATTATTGAGTGTTTTTTACACCCACCTGATCAGACCCAATAAGGTCGAAACCGGTCGTGGGTTATTGGCATGATGTAACAGATTGCTGTATGGTACCGTATGATGCTGGTGATCATTTTTGAGCAAATTTTGCTATAATACATAAAATGGGTTGACAAAAGTACTGGTATTTGTATTTCTGTTCAGTGTATAGGTCGCACATAAAATTTTGGCTCAATTTGTTTAGGTAAAAAGTGCAACCTATACTCAAGTATATACGGTACATAAAAGACACAGCCAGTAGTAAAGCATCGATAGCACAGTATCCGGTATCTCCAATAAAAATTATATAACTGGTTATAGAATCTAGTGGCCTCTCTTCTGCGTCTGGTTTATCACAGGACAACTATGCGTGGCCCAATAAGCCAGTGAACACGCTTAATTAATCGTTATGTACGTAATTGATGTTGCCAGATTTTAGCTAAAAGAAAGTACAATTTTTCACTAGAGCTAACCTTGACTAAAAAAATCAAACAAAAATTTGCGGTCAAGGCTCACCAAACAGGCTAAATTTGGCCATAATAAGGAGAATCTGGCATCTTTGTACTGCATATTGATGTTACTTAATACAGACACCGCAAAATGACTTGCGACCTAAATCGTTTTCACGCGGTCATTTTCCATTAGAAGTTGCATTTTTGCAATAAACCATACATTACTTAATTATTTTGTTGGAATCAATTATGATGTATAAATGTAAGCAATCAGCTGTTGTCAAGACAATATTATAAATTTGCTTTAAGGATTTTATTACAATAAAATAGTGATGAGGATTCAGAGTAAGTTTTGGACGAATTCATTACGAGTTTGATAGTTTTAGAGAAAGCAAAATAAAAGTTTTGGTGTGATTGACTATATTTGAAGCTCTCTATTTATGCCTGGAAAGTACACGAGTGATGGCTCCTTCGAACCATGGATTCTTGCGTGGAATCTTGCAGGCTTGGATAGTTGCATGGAAACAGGAAAACGTGCCAATAAAAGTCATATGCGAGCGTAGTGGAAGAGGAAAAGCGACCATCATGAGGATCTTGGCTGCAACCAAAGAGCTTCCACGCAACACAGTTACCAAGCATAAATTTGTTGGTGGGAGAAGAAGAAAAACCTCACGATTTACTGACACTATTATGAAACGAGAAATTCAAAAAAATCCTCGTTTAACGGCATTGGATCTCCAGACTCTTCATCCGAATTTTTTGAAAAATATCACAATTCGAACCGTGCAGCACCACTTCCAAAAGGACTTGAATTTGCCAAGCCTTAAAGCTGTAAAAAAAAACCTTTTACTTAGCGAATGATAAAACAACGCCTGGCTTTCGTCAAGATGTATGGCCATTGGACCACTGAAGAGTGGGAAAATGTAATGTTTTCAGATGAGAGCAATTTTTAAGTTTTTAGGATGGGGTGTACCACAGTGTGACGTTCAAGGTCATCTTACCGTGTTGACCCTCAGTATACGGTTCCAACTGTGAAACACCCAGATTCAGTCATGTTGTGGGGAAGTTTTTCCGGTGACAAAGGAAGGAGAGAACTTTAATTTCTTCCGAAAAACAAAAAGTGAATGCTGATCTTTATGCGAAGTTTTGAAGGAGCATATACTCAGCTTCTTCCGCATTCATAGCTCTGAAGTGTTTATGCACGATAGTGCACCCTGCCACAAGGCCAAAAAGGTGACAAGGTTTCTTGCGCAGAAACAGATCAATGTTCTAGAATGGCCAGGCAATAGCCCTGATTTAAATCCCATTGAAAATTGTTGGCAGAAAATGAAAAAACAATGTCAGAAAAGAAAAATTCGATAACTTGGATACCCTCAAGAAAGAGCTAAAGAAAGTGTGGTGCCTGGAAATGACGCCAAGTTATTTTCGAAATTTAAATGATTCTCTCCCCAAACGCTTACAATTAGTTATTTAAAACAAGGGCAATATTACAAAATATTAATAAAAGTGTTTATTTTCAATAAATGTCTTTACAACAAATAAAAGCTTTGTTGTTCTTGGAAAATGAGATAGATCTTAAGTCATTTTGCGGTAGCTGTATATTAAAATATATCAGTCAGTTATATTGCCTGACCAACCCTTTAGGTTGTCTTATTCAAAAAGACTAAGACCACCTGAAGAGCCATCAGGTGTTACGCTGAATATGTACGGTAAACCTAAAGATTGACATTTGACAAACATCAGATTTCCTCCTTATCAATTTGGATCAAGTCGTCAAGAGTATATTGTGGAAAAATCTAAAACAGAATAATTGGAACAAATTGGCGAACAATCGAGTGATATGAAACGAGATGTGGCATCCATTAAATGCTCTCTTGAAGAAGTTTGTCATGGTCCAGTACAAAAGAATTATCTTTCAGGCAATTCAAAATCTTCAGACTTACTCTTGCCCATCCCATCATGAACAATAGAAGAACTTATTGAGCGACTAAAAAACCTATCGTCAGTTGTATTATATTCCATTTTAATTGCATTGCCTAAATGTAAAAATAATCATTCTTGAAAGCAGATTTCTCACGGTTTCTAAGGATTTCTGCACTTAGTTAAGCATTGAAATTGCAAACATCAGCGGATACAGAAATATGGGAAGGGGGGGGGGGGGGAGTTCCAAATTATGTAAAAAATGGAACAATTAATAAAAATGCATCTAATACGCTTTCCTGGCTTTGATGGCCAAACTAAACCTTGAAAATGGACTCATTCATGTTTAAAATGTGTTAAATTTTCCGCTTACAAAAAATTATGTTTACTTTTTTGTAATTGAATAATTATCTTTGTATATGCTTTAGTCACAACTATGACGTCATAAAGAGTTGGGATGCAATTGTTTTTGTACGTATTTCCGAAATAAATAATTTGACCACTGTAGCAATAAAATAGCTAAGCAGCAAACTGCAGTCTCAATGCCTTCGCTGTACAAATTCACCACAGAAAATAGTTACCAGTTACCCCGAGCACTCCCCTTCATTTTTTCGCTATGCTGCCCCCTGAACGACCGCAGAAGGGCAGCACACAGCTTCTTGAAAAACGGTCGCCTGTTTTCACTTTTTCTTTTCTCCTGCCCTACTCTTGCCCTTCTTCGTCTCCTCATTCTTCTTCTTCTCCTGATGAGTGGTAACGTTCATCCCAACCCTGGCCCCATCTCTCCTTGCTCTGTGTGCGCTGGAAATGTGACCTGGCAGGGCAAGTCAGTGCAATGCTGCGCTTGCTCCAAATGGGTCCATCTAAGGTGCTCACAACTTTCCTTACCCAAATTCATAGCTCTTGGCAGCTCTCACTCTTGGAGCATCCCCCCTGCCGTAACACTGGGATTCCCTCCTCAAACTCCTCCGACATGTAAACCTCCACTGTGCAATCTGGCCCCT
This sequence comes from Trididemnum clinides, assembly GCA_963675345.1. Taxonomy (NCBI): domain Eukaryota; kingdom Metazoa; phylum Chordata; class Ascidiacea; order Aplousobranchia; family Didemnidae; genus Trididemnum; species Trididemnum clinides. Next base: position 39,633,572 of record OY776290.1, on the reverse strand, counting down.
CCTCTGCTAATGCTGCACTGCCGCCCCACCCTCGTCTCCAAACCTCCTATCCCCCATCTGCCCATTTTATATCTTCTCCCTCTGCCCCTCCACCACCGTCCCTTGCTCTTGGCTGTCCTTCTGCGCCTCCTGCCTCCTTTCTCCTCCTGACTCTCTCAGGGCTTTTCAATGGAATGCTGGAGGTCTTCAAGCCAGGAGCACTGAACTACTCCACTTTCTTTCGTTCCATCCTGTCGACCTTATCTGCATTTAGGAATCTAATCTTAACTCATCTTCCTCTTTCCGGATTCCTGGATTCTCTGCTCTGCGTTCTGATCGCACTCACTCCTGGCCTGGCATTCTCTCTTCTGATACCACGCACGCTAGCGGTGGCGTTGTCATTTTCGTCAGGCAGGGCCTATCTTTTTCTGAACTTTCTACCTCCTCTCTTTCCTCGCTTGATTCTTACTCTGATTATGTAGGGGTCAACATCTCTCTTAACAACTCCTCTTCATTGTCATTTTTTAATGTGTATGCCCCCTATTCACTCTTCTCCGACTGATGGCAGAACCGATTCCTTTTCTCCCTCGATCCTTCCTTCTTCCAGAAATCTCTTCATTCTGGGTGACTTCAATTGCCATCACCCCTTCTGGGACTCAAGAGTTACTTCCGACCCCCGAGGGGAGGAAGTATTCGACTGGGTCATCTCTTCTGACCTCCTCCCCCTCAATGACGCTGACACACCCATCCTTCTCCATCGCTCCTCTGGCAGTCGCTCTTCTCCTGACATCTCCTTTGCCCCCTCTTCTCTTGCCCTTTCTTGCTCCTGGGAGGTGCTGCAGAACGTGGGTTCTGACCATCTACCAATTCTTTTATCTGTCCCGCTCTCTCCGGTCTTTCGTCCCAACGAGCGTCCCCCTTCCTTCAATTTTCAGAAAGCTCGCTGGGATGGCTTTGCCTTCTACCTTGATTCTCACTGTCCTTCAGCAGAGGAATACTCGTCTCTTTCCTCTGCTGCTGCTCTCTTTACTTCTCTGGCACTGAATGCGGCCAAATCTTCCATTCCCTTCGGCCGCACCAAACGCCCTCCTAAAGCCTGGTGGTCTGCTAAGGTGGAAAGTGCGGTTAGTGAAAAACGCAAGGTTTTTGCTGCCGCTCACAGAAGTGATGAAGATCGCCAGGCTTACATCTTCGCTTCTCGACGCGCCTCGTCAGTCATCGCCAAGGCCAAGGCTGAGGCATGGCAGACGACTTGCTCTTCTCTTTTACCTAGGTCTAACCCTAAGCCTGTACACTCTCTTCTTCGCTCTATCGCTGGCTGTGCTTCCTCGTCTTCCTCCTCTCCTAACTTTCCCAACTGTTCTTCTCCCAGGGAATCGGCTTCGGTTTATGCCGCTTACCTGAGATCCCACTTTTCCGTTTCTCAGCCAAAAGCTCTGCGTAGCAGAGCCAGAGGCTACCTCTCTGAGCTCCGCCGAGCCACGTGCCCTGTGGAGTCTCACTCGTCCTTTTGCTCTCTTTTCTCACTCACTAAATTTCTCGCGGCTGCCTCCAACCTTTCCCCCTCCACCGCCACTGGTCCAGACAAAGTTGCCTATCCCATGCTAAAGTACCTTCCTCGCTCTGGCATGAACTTTCTTCTTCACATCTTCAATCTTTCCTGGTCTTCGCATTCCTTTCCTTCCATCTGGAAGACATCTTCCATTATTCCCATCCACAAGATGGGAAAGCCTCTCGACTCTCCTGCTTCCTTCCGGCCTATCTCTCTCACCTCCTGCATATCAAAGCTTTTTGAATGCATCATTCTATCCCGTCTACTCTTCTTTCTGGAATCTAATTCCATTCTTTCTCCCCGACAGACCGGTTTCCGCCCTGGACGGTCTACTCTAGATCAAATTCTATACCTTTCTCAGTCCATTTCGGATGGGTTTAACAAACCTAGTCCAGGCTCTCGGATGATCCTGTCTACTATCGATTTCTCAAAAGCTTTTGACTCTGTCTGGCATCTCGCTCTTTTCAACAAACTTATTTCGGCTGGCCTCCCTCCTTGCTTTGCTCGTTGGACTCAATCTTTTCTTTCTGATAGGCGCGCTTCTGTGGTTTATCAAAATCACAAAAGCCATTCCTTTCGAGTCCGTCGAGGTGTTCCGCAAGGATCCGTTCTTGGCCCTGTACTTTTCTCTCTCTTCATTAGTGATCTTCTGGCTTCACTGCCTTCTTCCGTCAGCTGCTCTCTACGCTGACGATCTGGCCATTTGGTCCTCCTCCCCCTCGGTCCCTACTGCGGTAGAGGCCACACAAGGAGCTCTGTTTCGATTGGAGCGCTGGTCTGAGTACTGGTGTCTTCCTCTCAATCCGAGCAAATGTGAGGCCTCCTTCCTCTCAGTGGATCCCCACCAAGCTAACCTGCAGCCCAACCTCCTCCTACTCGGCTCCCGCCTCCGTTTTAATCCCACTCCAACTTTTCTTGTGGTCACCTTCGACCGCACTCTTTCCTTTTCTAAGCATGTAACTTCGCTGAAGGCCAAGTTTTCCCCACGTCTCAAGGCCTTACGCTGTATCTCTGCTTCCTCATGGGGCCCCTCTAAGGAGTCCCTCTCTGTTCTGTATAAATCTTTTTTTCGGTCCCTTTTCACTTACGTTTCACCCGGATGGTTTCCTTTCCTAAGCGCTACCAATCTCACCAAATTGGAACGCCTCCACCAAACGGCCAGTCGCGCCATCACCGGCTGCCTCTCGTCCTCCCCTATCTCACTTCTTCTCTCCGAGGCTTCTCCCCTACGAGTCACCCTGATTCATTTTACTCTTTTTTCTTATGAGCGGGCTCTTCATCTCCCAACCTCCTTTCCCATTTCAGGTTTGGCCAGACTTGGAGTGAAACCAAGACTCTGCAGATCGTCCTGGAGAGCTTTTGCGTCCACTTACCCGCTCATGCTTCCTTCTACTTGTTCCAGGGAGGCTCTTGTTGCTTGCCCTCCCTGTCCTCCTTGGAATCTTCCTTCCTTCATGGTGTAGTCCACCCTTCCCTCTCCATGCTCTCGCTCTGATCTCCCCTCTCTCGCCAAGGTGCGGGTCTCGCCCACCTTAACTTTCTCCCCCCTCATGATCTGGTACTCTGGACAGACGGCTCTGTTCCTTTTTCTTTAGGCAAGGGCGGCTCCGGCGTTCTTGCCAACTGCTCTCTCTGTGGCACTGAGACAACTCTTTCCTTTTCGGCAGGCCCAGTATGTTCAAGTTTTTCTCCTGAAGCCTGCTCCATTCTGCATGCTCTTTGCTGGTCTCGGCAGCACCATAACGTCTGCCATTTCTCTTCTCTTCTTCTATTATCTGACTCTCGTTCTGTCCTCTCCTCCATCTTTCCTCTTATCTCAAACGTTAGGGCAGATCTGGCAGCAACTGTCTTCTCTCTCCTCCTGTTCTATCAGACTACATTGGGTCATCGGACACTCGTTTCTCCCGGGGAACGACGCGGCTGATGAGCTGGCCAGACGGGGAGCGCTACTTGTGCCCTCCGCAATCCCTTGTAGTCTCTCTCCTCTTATCTCTCGTATCCACTCTCGTCTTATCTCGGACCGGAGGCGTACTGTCTCATCCAAATTCTTTGACACACAGGTTCCCTCGATTTCCACTGAGGAACTTGTGCTCCCTCGTCATGCTCGCTGTGTCCTCTCTCGTCTACGCTGCAACGGACACAGCCTTCTTTTAGGTTCTTATCTTTCTAGGATTGGCAGAATTGAGAACTTTTCTTGCAGCGCCTGTGGACACTCGTCCCAGGACACCTCTCATCTCATTCTGCACTGTCCAGCTACAGACTCTTTGCGCCGCTCACTCTTTGGCGACTCTTTGTCTCTTTACAACCTCTGGTCCAGACCCTGGGGAGTTTCTCGGCTTCTGGGGCTCCGTGGTCTTCCGCCATGCCCTCATCCCTCGGAAGAGGTTGGGTAAACAACAACAACAGGCAGGTATCAGTAACAGATCTTGAGCACTGGGAGATAGGTTTTCTCCTGTTTTTCATGCTGATCATGTTGTTTGTTAGTCCTTTAAAGGTACCGTTAGTGAACGCTAAAAATGTGCAGTTGCGTCTTCGACGCGAAAAGTTTTGATATTTTGTTTGAAAATTATGTAGTACTGAGAATAGGTGAACAAAGTTTAGTAAAAGAGGCATGGGCTTTTTCACAATCCTTAGCTGCACTTACTGCTACTCATCCTGGAGCTTGAGGTTCAGTCTCAACACTTAAAAGATCCGGATTCGGACCGCGATCCGCCAATTGAGTAGCCCTGCTCTATACCTTTCGTTCTGAAATCCGTGACAATGCCACTACGCCACGGCGGCTACTGTCTTTACTGCAGGGATGTCAAACCTACGGCGTGTGGGCTGGATCCATCCATTTGCGAGACTTAATCCGGCTCGCGTAAGGCAACGATCTTAAAAATAAGTCTTCACTTGAAATTCGGAGATAATTGGTACTGTGACTCAATTTGTAGTATGTCTAAGTGGATGAAACAGGAAAGTATTTTGACTCAACACAGAGATCTCCAAAAAAGAACAGGTCTTCACTTATAATTTAGTAAAAACTGAAAATCATCTGGCTTGCGTAAGATCTGACCGTGAATATGACCCACAGCAGCAAATGAGTTTGACACCCCTGTTTTACTGCAAGTGTGTGTTTACCCCTCTTCACAATTTCTACTGCACAAAAGTGTGCATTATTATGCAGGCAAGATGTACACACACACTGCTTGCTTACCACGTGTCTTCCACGTAAAGATAGAGGCGTCCCGTTAAGTGTCTTGCCCAAGGACACAGCAAGCGAACTTGCCGAATTGTTTTCCACACTATCTCTTTCGTGCTGTGCGCCGAGCAAGAAAGCCATGGATACCATTTTTTAAAGTCTTTAGGTACGACTTGACAAGGGAAATGAATACGAAATCTACCGACTGCAATGCCGGCGCTCGAACCGCTACACCATCGCGCCAGTAACCGCCTTTACCAGCTTCTATTTATATTGGGTGCAAAAGCCATCGAATTTTTATATTGATCTACTAATGAATGAACTGATTTAGTAGGCAAATAATTTCTTGATCGGAGAGAAAAAAAGAAAATATTGCACTTTGTTGATGATGGGGGCTTGTTCGTCGTCGTTTGAGATATTTGTTATGAGCATCATGCGGGAAGATGTATATACACTGCATTAGCGCTCATGCTCGGTTTGCAAATCTTCAGTGAGACTGGGGTCACAACGACGGGTAGACTGCTTGGCCCCACCATTTGTCTGTCACATAAAATGAAGGAATCCCGTTAAGTGTCTTGCCCAAGGACACAACAAGCTAGCTTGTCGGCGTGTTCTCCACACTATCCCTATTTTGCTGAGCGCCAAGCATGTCAGCTGTGAACACCATTTTTCAAAGTCTTTTGATATGACTCGACTTGGGAAATGAATCCAGGTCTACCGACTGCGAAGCGGAAGCTCTAACCACTACACCATCGCGCCGGTTAGGGCCTTGATAATAATGCTATTATAAAATTGGAATAGGTTCGTTTGTAGGCCTAGCTTGACTTAAATTAGCCACAGAGTGGTATTGTTAAAATTGGTCAAAATATCATAGAAAAGTTGCAAATCATCAACTAATTCAATCTAAAATACCAGTTTCAACTATGTATTGAGATTTGAGTTTTCGAATTAAAATATGAAAATGTAGATGTCAAAACTTTAGAGATGGAACATTGTCATATTGATTTCTTTTTTGAAGCCATGGTTACCTGCCAGCCCTTACAACCTGTGCCAAGATTGTTGCAAGTGTAATGAAGAAACATTCAATAACTGATTTTTATATTTTTGCAGGTGTGCTCATAGAAACCCGGCATGCTAATGCTGATATGACGGTTATTGGAAAACATATGCAGGTCACATTTGTGCAGGCATGCGAATGGGAAGGACCAGGTGCTACTGCTGCTGCGCGCGTATTAGATGCTAGCAATGAAAATTAAAATAGGTTTTGTATTTAAGTGTGCTTGAGTGTTTTGCTTTTGTGTTTGTGTTTTTAAATGTTTCTTCAATCTGCCTATCTGGCAATAATTGTTTAATCTGATTTATTGCTAAATTCTAACTAACAGTATCTGTTCGATCAGTAGGTTTTTTATCGATAAAATCGGTTTGCAATTTGTAGGCATGTCATTGTTAGAAACCCTGGCATTATAGTCATACAACAACGGCATATTATTTGTTATGATTGGCCGCGTATAGTGAGATCTTCGGTAGAAACCCGCTAGCACGAGATCGCCTATGAGCTAAACAAACGTAGGCGTATTATTGCTTTTCGCTGGCGCTTTGTGGTGTAGCAATGTTGGCGAAACAATAAATCTGTTGCATTTAAACAGTACGCCAATAAATCATTGTAAATACTAGGCAAAATAACGTTCACTTTTATCAGCAATCACTGCGCCAACAAAAAAAGTACAATGGGCCATGAGAAAAAGTTTTGTTTCGGTTAGTTACTGTTTTATTTGTCATCTTGAGTATTAATGCTTTTGCTCGTTATCTTATTTGTTTATGGGGTTTGGGATTAGATATTGAAGGATAAGATTGGAGTATTAGGACGAGAGGTAGATGTAGAGTTATTACAATGGCTGAGTAGTTTAATCACACTGCACCAGTGCTTTGAATTTGGAAACGGTTTTTTCTATAGGCACAAGTTTCAATAAATCGGTAGTTTGTGCAAGAATTCAGTCATCATGATTGTATGTATTTTGGTGATTGCAAGAAACGCAATGTTTAACACCTCATAAAAGATAGAAATTCGGAAGTCTTTATTAGGTACAGTACTCCGTGAACGAGGCTTTGTCGATGTTGAAAGACAATATCCCTGATTACAAGCTGATATTTATTTCCTTCTTCCTGTTTCCACGCTCTCGAATGAAGATAGCCATGAAAATATGAATCACCACTCTGGTAAGCAGGTGTCCGCTCCATCAGAGGTTGCAGCTCGTACGCAGCAGGAATTGGAATCCAGCGATGATAAAGCCAAGCTGCAAAATGATCACAAGAAATGCGTCCCCAGACAAAAAAAATAACAGCCAAAACACTTCCAAGTCAAGAACTTGGTAGGCTAAAGATGTATCTTTAAAATCGCTTCAAAGTATTCCGAATAGCTTCAAAATATATGTTTACACAGTAATTTTAAAACAGACGTTATTTTGTTTAAAAAGATGTTGCTTTGATTTCTACCGAAACGAATGTATGCTTTTGTTCAGACTAGCGAGATTTACATTTGACCATGTGGTTGGTGTCCTTTTAAAAGGCAAATCAAAAAAGCGTCAAAAAACATTTTTCACTGATTTGAAAGTGATAGGATTACCTTTACAACTTTATGGCCATAATATCGCTTAAGAAAAGCAATGGAACTGTGGGCGGCGATTAAAGAGTTAATCACGGCTTTTCGGCTTGCAGCTCGGCGCACACATGGTAATGTTTTGAAGGTTCACACCGACATAAACCACAAACATTATATTGAAAACAATTTACAGTGTATTTCAAACAATGTACCCAACCCAATTTGGCGAGACCATCCCTCGATGCCTTTGGTCCTCTTGGACTCCTCAGCAGGGCCTGTCCCTTCCCCCAAACCAAACTCTTTATTTGCAAATACTTATGTTATTAGCAAGCTTTCTCTTCTTGCTTGTTTCCATTTTAATAGAGTGTATATACTTTTCAGCAAATTTAGAATGATTTCAAATTACTATTTTGGCTCTGGCTAAAACTTTAATTTCCTCTTTCAAATTATTTCGTTAGAAACATCAACGTATTGTCGAACATAATAAGCATCTCGTGAGGGAAACCAAGTTGCGTTCGTTAATATTAATTTGCTTTTGTGTTTTTATCTCCATGCGAAAAACGAGTTATCGCAAGCTATGTCATGGCTGGCAGTTTTATGTAAAATTGTCTACTGTAACGTACACGTGACAGATTAAATCAACACTGAGAAAGTTCGCAGGCCACAAAAATTCTGTCCGCAGGCCTGTTATTGGACAACGCTGCTTTGATAGAAGATTGAATTTCTCTGCGTTTCGGAATTATCAGTAGGCTTCCTGCTGGCACAATGTATTTTTACTACAAGATTTCAACAAGTTGTTGTAAAGTACATTTTCTGACAGCACATATTTGCAAACCTGACAATCACGAGCCACCACTTTATCGCACTTAGCTGGACTGCTAACAAAGCAATTCAAGCGTATTTGATCTTGAATTGGTATTAGCATTAATTCAAATATCACTATGTTTCCCTGAAATTTTGAAAAAACATTCGGCGCCAAGTGTGAACCGAGACATCGATTCGTCAGATTCTAATCAACAGCCGCCTGAACGTTTGTTGAATTACCTGCAGCAATTAACAGCCGCTCCAATGTGATTAACCGGTCCTCAAACCCGTTTAGAGTCGGTTGAAATGGCTGTTGGCCTGTTAAAAAGTCCTGTTTACCCTGGCATTCCACTTATGCAATCATTTTTTTGGCCTTCTAACATCTAAATGGCCACAGAAGAGCAGCACTCTGTCTCTTTAAGATCAGCAGCTTGTCTTTTCTTCTCTTCTGGCGCTCTCTTCCCGGTATTTTTATTCTCCTTCTTGTTTTGATGAGCGGCAGCGTTCAACCTAACTCTGGCCTCGTCTTTCCCAGATCAGTTTGCGCTGAAAATGTAACCAGAAAGGACAGGTTAATGCAATCCTGCACCTACTTTAAATGGCTCCATATAAGGTGCTCACTACACTCCTGCTCCAAGTTCAATACTCTAGGCAACTGTCACTCCTGGAGTTGTTTTGTTTGCTGCATGTCTGCTTTTCCTGGTGGTCCTCAACCTTCCAGCTCTGAGACTTTCATTTGGCGCTCCCAAGCACGTATATCTCCACGTACCTGTCTCAGTACATTTCGGATCGGTTAAGCAAACACAAAGTTGTGCTCTTGGACGATTTTGGCTACAATAGACTTCTCGAAGGCTTCCGAGTCTATCTGGCATTCCACTATTTTCCATAAACTTATTTCAGCTGGCCTCCTTGTTTTTTCATTCTTTTCTTTCTGACAAACGCACTTGCGAGATTTTTTAAAACCACAAAGTCGCTCCTTTCGAGTACGCTGAAGTGGTGTGCAAGAATCTGTTTTTGTTCCTGTTCTTTTCTCTCTTTTCAGCAATGATTTTCCCGCGTCTCTGCTTTCTTCCGTGAGCTGCTCTTTTTATGCTGACGACCTGGCCATCTGGCCCACCTTTTCCTCGGTAACTACCGCTACGAAGGCTACGTAAGAGGCCATGATGCGGCTGAAGCGCTGGTGTCTTCCTTGTAACCGTGACAAATGTGAGGCATCCTTTTTCTCAATAGATATCCACCAAGTCAATCTTCAGCCTCACATCACCCTGCTCAACTCCTCCCCTCTGCTTCAATCCTGTACCCACTTTTCTTGGAGCAAACTTCGACCGCTTTCCTTTCTTTTCTAAACACGTATTTTTGCGTTCAAAGCCAAGTTATTATCTCACCTCATAACCTTACGCTGTAACACTGCTTTCTCCAAAAAGGGTGTAAAACTCATTTAGTGCTGTGGACCATATTTACATACCTGATAACAGATTACAAAGCTCTAGTTTTACGTTTGTTTAGTGTTCAGATATATTAAATTCGCCAAATAGACAGTTGTCGCTTCAATGCTCATTTAATTCAAATTTTATCTAGAACTAAATTTTAAGAAAGAACTTTTGAAGATTTTGGTGATAGAAAATCCGATCTATTGCAAAAATTCTGGCAATGTTCTCAAATTCGAAGTTATTTGTCATGTAAAATGAAATGATTTTTTCTGTAAAAAAAAAGCAATATGTTTGTGTTCTGAGTGGTTCTCAATAGGCCGAAGACTAATGAAAGTTTCTTACTGCAATTTACAAATGAAAGTGTTTAGCGTAACAAATTATTGACACCTGACGTACAATAAACGACAAGCTTGCAAGCATATAAGGTTGTTCTAAATTCTATTTGTTCTAGATTCCGGGGTGTCAAACTGGCGGTCCAAGGGATAAATCTGGCCCGCGACAAATTAGTTTTCCAAAAGAAAAAAATTTTCAACTTCTAACTAAATCAAAATAGTGATAATTGTCATGATGAAGACATATGTTTTCAAGAAAAGCTTCTCAAGTAGCTATGAAGTAAAAAATGCGAGAAAATCTTTATTAACCCATATGTGCCCGTGATCTTCATTTGGGGATCGTTTACATTTTGGTCTTGTTTTCACTCCCAGAAATCAAATTAAACTTGGTTTTCATGGTAATCTGTAGAAGGACAAGTGATTTATATTGTGGGTTGAAACCTTGCTCTGATGTCATTTCTAAATAGTTTATTTGGATTGCTAAACTAAAAAATACCGAAATTTGTCAGTATTGCAATAATAGATATTTTAAAATTTTGTTTTCATCACTAATTTTAGATACAAACATGTGGATAGTTTACAAAATTGTTATTTATATACATATTAGCGAGATATAGTCAAAACTTCTTGAATTTATTTTCAATTCATGTAATGATTTGAATTTTAATATCGATCCACAATCGGGGTCGTGGGCACTGCGATGTAGTTTCTGCAACAAAAGAAATAAATGCTTTCGCTAAATGCGTCAATAACAGCGAATTGATGATAGGCTTTCTTCCATTGTTATGACAGATCCAGACATTTTAGTGTATTTACTACTTCCGCAGTACAAAACTGAGATAACTTCTTATGGCTGACGCAGATATTTGTGTGTAGTTATTACTTTTGCATTACAAATTTGAAATAACTTCAGCCATTGTTGTATCATAATACTTTGAAACCAGAAAAGGGGTTACTGTATGTCGAACTAGACGATATTATAGATCAACTAACCGGCGTCGCCCGTCAGGGCACCCATCATTAAACGTCAGGATTAAGTATTTCGGTTCAACTGGCTGCACTGGCTTCACCATCGGGCTCTTGGGTGAACAGTAACAAACACTTAATGATATTTGTGCACTTCCACAATTCCTGCACACGTAATCGTGATCATCTTATTCCCTTAATCAAGACTGGTAATGCTCACAAATAAAGTATGTTGCCACTAACTCTCATAATATTTTTAGTGCTGTGAAAAAAGGGATTGAAACACAGTCAAAAATGATGGTGGCAGTCAAATAATGGATGCTTTCACAATCACGGAAAATGCACTATTTAGTGGTAAAGATAGTTTGTGATTTGGTGTGGCCGCTTTATCTATTTATATTTGTGGAATTAAGTTCTGTCGCTGTGCTATTTGCCTTGTTTGATAAACATTAAATTGGTACTAATTGGGACATCGCCCCATGCCCTAATCCGGATCGTAGTATGACTGACTGCTCTCAAATTTGAGAGGCTGTACAAAGTCTCTATCATTACACAAATTCTGTCCGTTCATTTAAATAAGTTTCCGAGAATAAAGAGAAAGTTGGGAATGGCATTTGTTTTACGATAACACAAATCAGTTATTTGGTGATATGCATATTTTACAAATTATTCAACGCCTACCCCATCGTGAAAATAATGAACAGTAAAGAAACAAAGAAATCATTAGCATAAATGTTGTCCCTAGTCCTGATCTTCGTGTTGCTTGCTGTTCGGCGCACTTCAAAGGGAATTGGAATTAGGAAAATTAAATATTATAACAACTAGCTAGTGCTTTTGAATAATTGCATGCCTATAAGTGCTACCTAAAGCCTCTGGCTAGATGCATGTTACTTGGTCCTGGCATAAACTCAGGCATGCAAAGAGCAAACTAATCTGAAATGAAGGGTTTACGGTTAAGTTATTGCAATAGCAGGTCACATCAGTACTGTTGATGTTAAGAATTTCAAATCAGCCGGCTGCACCGGCTTTACATAATTGTAAAGGAAATTGCTTCAACATTTAGATGATATGTAGTCGAAGAACATCATTTTGTTGGAAAAGATAAAACAAATCCATCTATATTTCACACCGTTTTTATAAGGTGTCATCAATGTATTGCTTGGAGCAGGATAATTTTTAAATTTTTAGAGATTTCACTTTCAAACGAGCCCGTTTGAAAGTTTCGATAGATAATGCCAAAGAACTATGCCTTTGAAATGGAAATCACACAATGTACGACAGAACTTATGTTTTCTAGTAATTGTGCAATTGTGTGAAACCCACACACCAAAATTGTGGGTGTTTTTGACCCGTAATTTATGGTGGAAAACACTGCTGGCGTATGGTGGAAGACCGTTGAAGATTTAAGAACCATGCTCAGTCGAAGTTCAACTCGGAGAACAAGTAAAGAAGGAAATGCCTTTTGTATCTATTGATGGTCTTGCGAAAGCAACCAAATCTGTGTTTGAGGAAAAAATTTGTTTGCTCGAGACAAAATATGCCAAGGTTTTTTTCAGAACAGCTGGGAAAGTGTTTGATGACCAAAGTGTCAATTCTGTTACAGAATCGGCCGCGGAAAGAAAAAAAAATTTTGGATTTCCGTGGCTGAACTGAACTGGCGCCTTTTTGTTCTCACACGTCTTATTTTCTGTTTGGGTTTGGCAGCTTGAGATTGGAATGCGACTCTCGGGCGTTTTTGCCTGAAAAGCGGGTGAGATTTGCAATCTAATTAGCTGGCCTCTCGTTCCAAACAGTAAAGTAAGTAGTAACGTTTTGCTTTCAGAGGTTGGTTGCTGCACGAAGTTACTTTGTTTATTTGCATTCCGTTATCTGAAGAAGCCCTCGGTGAAATTTTGCTCTTTCTTTTTAGTTGCTTTTTCCTTTATCGATTAGAATTTAATTGAACTGCGTTTTCTGGATTTGAATTTTCTTTTATTGAGTTTTTGGAATAAAGAAGTTTTTCTTTACTCTTGTATTGAAGAAGGAGCCAAGGCCTTGAAGTTCCTCCGGGCACTTGTGTGCAAATCTTCGTGTTTGAGGATTTGCAACAAATTCATCAACGTCCATAAGCGCAATGTGATGATATGATTTGTATTTATTAAAAGCCTCTAGCTTCTTATTGGTCACCAACTGCACTGAAGAGACCTGATAGGTCGAAACAGTGTCACTGTCTGCAGTTTGCTAAGTGCATCGCTGGCCTCTTGCATTACTATACATGTAATACCAACAAATTTTACGAAAAAAGTGTTGAATTTGTTGCATGAGAGGCATTGGGGCATTGTAAGAATGAAACAGTTAGCACGACATTATGTGCAGTAGCCTAATATTAATCGTGACACTAAAAGACTGTTTCAAAGTTGTACCTTTTTCCGCCAAGTTTCAAAAGCACCAGCATCAACGTATCAGCCTTGGCCCGATACCAAGTGTGACTGGGAAAGAATTGATGTAGACTATGCTGGTCCGTTTTGTGGAAAAATGTGGTTGATATGTATTGATGCTCATTCTAAGTATCCTTTCGTGGTCATGCGTAACATTGGTCAAACCCCATATAAAAACACGATTGACTCGTTACAAAAAATATTTTTGTTGGTGGGGTTGCCGGCCACAATTGTTACCGACAATCGCGGCCGATTTGTATCGGACAAATGAAATGCTTTTTGTGATGAAACAAATATTAAGCATTTAACAACACCGACTTATCACCCTGCTTCGAATGGCAAGGCAGAGCGTTGTGTTCAAACATTTAAAGCGTGGGGTGGAAAAAAACGTTCATTCTGGTTTGTCATTTGTTTACGCAATTCGCAATATGTTGTTTACTTATCGTGGTGCACCTCATCATTGTTTGGCTTGGTGCACTCCAGCAGAGATGTTACATGGGCGTCAGGCAAAGTGCTTATTATCGTTGCGTTTACCATCTAAAATTACTGAGCAAAAACCTGATGTTGCAATTTCTGACAAAAATTCGCATTTTCATTTACCAAAATTTTTAGTTGGTGATTTATTTTTTTTTTGTTTGGAGGTAAGCGGGTGTGGCGGTTGGAAATAGCTAAGAAAAAAGATATAAAAATGGTTAATCGTTATTTATGACGTTATGTTACATGCTAAAGAAGTGAAATTTGTTGAAGTTGATAACTTGTACACTGGCTTTCGTTTATGCCGAAAACCGCTTTCCTCGCACAGCAAACGCAAATTAAAAAATATTATCTTTGAATGTGACGTCATCATGACGTCAAAATTTTCTTATGACACTCGACCCGGGATGGTGATCAATCGTGCCAAGTTTCATCATCCTAAATCTAATAGTTTTGAAGGAGTTTAAACACAAACACATACACGCACACTCAGACAGAATATAATTTCAAGTTATGGATTTCAAAGTGAGTCCGATAATATCTGATTTGTATAAAATTCATTATTCAAATTTGTGTTAACTATTTGTTACTATCTCGAAAATTTGGACTCTACCATCTGCAGTCGCAGGTTTTACCCTCTTTCCTCTCATAAAATGTGGTAACCCAACTAAAAACAGGTAAATTTGATACATAAACATTATGATAACCTGCCAACGGTTAAGGATTCTTTATAATAACTGTAACTATGAGAACGTGGAAAAGTCCCGCTTCGAATGAGAAACCCATGGTTGTCCATGAGTAAAACTGGCACATGGGGGGCTTTGACAAAAGTGACCAGATGTTAGCCTATTACTCTTTCAAACGCAAAGCCTTAAAATGGTGGACAAATTGTATAATACTTCCATTTGCTAAGTCTGGCTTTGGTCAACGCCAATAAACGTTGCGTTATGTAGAATAGTGAACCCAGCGACCAATCAAGGGCACTGAGCGCATTCTTAAGGGTGGCTATTAATGAGCTAGTTAAAACGAGATCTCGTCTTTAAGTAGAAAGTCTTACCCCATCGCATAATTTAGCTAGCAACAAACGATCTCCAAGCAAACTTTCTTAACTTTGGTTTCATCATATTCCTCAAAATCAAATCTCATCTACAAATGTAGTCCCATTGCAAATAAAGATCATTCAAGAATTTAAATGAAATTTTTTTCCTATCACGATGCAAATTGCTATAATTATAATTATATTTGCTATAATGATGGAAAGTGCAACAGGTTAGAGCATCGTTTAAGCGAATGTCACGATCGCAAGTTTGTTGGTTCAACTCCCATCGGAATTGTTGTTGCCTCCTTGATTAAAAAGTGCTTGACGACGAAAATCTTTCTTCGTTGGATTCTAACGAGCAGTAAATAGCAAAAGTAAGAATTTCAATTCAACCAGACAATTAACATAT
This sequence comes from Trididemnum clinides, assembly GCA_963675345.1. NCBI lineage: Eukaryota > Metazoa > Chordata > Ascidiacea > Aplousobranchia > Didemnidae > Trididemnum > Trididemnum clinides. The sequence continues at coordinate 39,618,390 of OY776290.1, read as the reverse complement.
TATCAGCTAACCTAATGGAGTCTAAATTTATTCTATCAAAGCGCTTGCGTCGCATTCTCGTCATAAGACAATAAGGACGGAACAAATTGAACCACATCAAATCAGCATCTTAAACATTTGCATTGAAACTTTTTGAAAGTTTTCCTTAAAAATATTTCTTTCCAAATTTTAAAATTAAAATTTTTTTCCAATTATTTAGTGATATGCATATTTTACAAATTATTCAACGCCTACCCCATCGTGAAAATAATGAACAGTAAAGAAACAAAGAAATCATTAGCATAAATGGTGTCCCTAGTCCTGATCTTCGTGTTGCTTGCTGTTCGGCGCACTTCGAAGGGAATTGGATATAAGAAATCTAACTAGCTACTACTTTTGAATAATTGCATGCCTATAAGTGCTACCTAAAGCCTCTGGCTAGATGCAGGTTACTTGGTCGTGGCATAAACTCAGGCATGCAAAGAGCAAACTAATCTGAAATGAAGGGTTTACGGTTCAGTTATTATAATTGCAGGCCCCCATCAGTAATGTCGAAGTTAAGAATTTCAAATCAGCCGGCTGCACCGGCTTTACATAATTGCAAAGGAAATTGCTTCATCATTTAGATGATATGTAGCTGAAGAATATCATTTTGTTGAAAGAGAAACAACAAAACCAAACAAGTCCATTTATATCTGCACCGTTTTTATAGGGTGTCATCAATGTATTGCTTGGAGGAGGATCATTTTTAATTTTTAGAGATTTCACTTTCAAACGAGCCCGTTTGAAAGTTTCGATGAATAATGCCAACGAATCATGTCTTTAAAATGGAAATCACACAATCTACAGCAGAACTTACGTTTTCTAGTAACTGCGCAATTGTGTGAATCCCACACATCAAAAATGTGAGTGTTCTCAGGCCCCATGGGAGGGGGTGCAGCCGGTGCGCTGAACCAGGACCCGTAATAGTTTAGGGGAACAGTGATTATCAAAGTTCAAAATTGAAATGAGCAATAATGCATAAATTGTTTATTGTTGCTTTGAAGCTGAGAGAAATCTCCATGTGCACTATCACGAACAAATTTCGCAAGCGTGTTGTGGAGAGGGCATTTATACAGGAAATCAAAGCTCTAATGTCTAATCTGATCTCAAACATGCAAACGTGTTCAGAATCACTGTGACGAAACAATGGAGGAAAGTAGCACGATTCCCAAGTGTAGGCATTTGGCTTGGTAGTAGTAGGGTGGGATAAACAAAAAAATAAGATCAAGGAATCACAGGAGCATATCGAAACTTGGTATGTTGACAAGCAACGACGCCATTTGCAACATACTGTATATATAACACGCTGAAAGTTTATATAAAACATTCTCCAAACCTATAGTAAACGCAATGGTGATGCGAAAAACTTCTCTTGCACAAATGTGGGACACGAACATAATTGATATTAAACAAAAACGGTTGAACTCACAGCAATTTTGCTCATCCTCTCCGTCACTACACTCGGTGAATCCGTTGCACCTCTCACTCAACAAAATGCACCGGCCATTATTGCACCGAAACGCTCCGTTACGACAAAATGCTAAAAGATATAATATCATGAATATTCAATGGTTTTGTGCTTATTCTTATAGAATAAATCTAATTGAAATGGTCTTGGTCATTGAATTTACACGCATTTAAAATCATGCTGTAATGCAAACTTTGCTAAGTTTTGTAAAAACGTTTATAGACAGATTGAGCCACCGTAACGACTTGATCTCTCGGGCACACTAAGTGTCTGCCTCGTATACACAGATCGATCAATTTCGTTTAAGTGCCTTTCCCAAAGGCTGGCAATGGCCAGCAAATGAATTTCACGGTTATTTTTCTACAGTTCCGTATGTGCTGAGCGCCAAGCAAATCAGTTGTCAGTGTTTACTTTGTGAAAGTATTTACTATGATCTAGCGATCATCAATTGATGATTACTCTTTCGCTCATGCAAGATGATGGTATGATGATCTTCATCAAAGATTTAAGAAAATCAGTTTACTTAAAAAGTGATTTGAGATGTTATTGTGTAACGGATTTCAACATTTATTAAAACTATAGCTTACTAGCAGGCGTCGCCCGTCAGGGCACCCATCATTAAACATCAGGATTAAGTATTTCGGATCAACTGGCTGCGCTGGCTTCACCATCAAGCTCTTGTGTGAACAGTAACAAACACTTAATGATATTTGTGCACTTCCACAATTCCTGCACACGTAATCGTGATCATCTTATTCCCTTAATCAAGACTGGTAATGCTCACAAATAAAGTATGTTGCCACTAACTCTCATAATATTTTTAGTGCTGTGAAAAAAGGGATTGAAACACAGTCAAAAATGATGGTGGCAGTCAAATAATGGATGCTTTCACAATCACGGAAAATGCACTATTTAGTGGTAAAGATAGTTTGTGATTTGGTGTGGCCGCTTTATCTATTTATATTTGTGGAATTAAGTTCTGTCGCTGTGCTATTTGCCTTGTTTGATAAACATTAAATTGGTACTAATTGGGACATCGCCCCATGCCCTAATCCGGATCGTAGTATGACTGACTGCTCTCAAATTTGAGAGGCTGTACAAAGTCTCTATCATTTCACAAATTCTGTTCGTTCCTTTGAATAAGTTTCCGAGAATAAAGAGAATGTTGGGAATGGCATTTGTTTTACGATAACACAAATCAGTTATTTAGTGATATGCATATTTTACAAATTATTCAACGCCTACCCCATCGTGAAAATAATGAACAGTAAAGAAACAAAGAAATCATTAGCATAAATGGTGTCCCTAGTCCTGATCTTCGTGTTGCTTGCTGTTCGGCGCACTTCGAAGGGAATTGGATATAAGAAATCTAACTAGCAACTACTTTTGAATAATTGCATGCCTATAAGTGCTACCTAAAGCCTCTGGCTAGATGCAGGTTACTTGGTCGTGGCATAAACTCAGGCATTCAAAGCAAACTAATCTGAAATGAAGGGTTTACGGTTCAGTTATTATAATTGCAGGCCCCCATCAGTAATGTCGAAGTTAAGAATTTCAAATCAGCCGGCTGCACCGGCTTTACATAATTGCAAAGGAAATTGCTTCATCATTTAGATGATATGTAGCTGAAGAATATCATTTTGTTGAAAGAGAAACAAGAAAACCAAACAAACAAGTCCATTTATATCCGCACCGTTTTTATAGGGTGTCATCAATGTATTGCTTGGAGGAGGATCATTTTTAATTTTTAGAGATTTCACTTTCAAACGAGCCCGTTTGAAAGTTTCGATGAATAATGCCAACGAATCATGTCTTTAAAATGGAAATCACACAATCTACAATCAGAACTTACGTTTTCTAGTAACTGCGCAATTGTGTGAATCCCACACATCAAAAATGTGAGTGTTTTCAGGCCCCATGGGAGAGGGTGCAGCCGGTGCGCTGCACCAGGTCCCATAGGAGTTTAGGGGACCAGTAAGAATCAAAGTTCAAAATTGAAATGAGCAATAATGCATAAATTGTTTATTGTTGCTTTGAAGCTGAGAGAAATCTCCATGTGCACTATCACGAACAAATTTCGCAAGCGTGTTGTGGAGAGGGCATTTATACAGGAAATCAAAGCTCTAATGTCTAACCTCATCTCAAACATGCAAACGTTCACAGAATCACTGTGCCAAACAATGGAGGAAAGTAGTACGATTCCCAAGTGTAGCCATTTGACTTGGTAGTAGTAGGGTAGGATAAACAAAAAAATAAAATCGAGGAATCACAGGAGCGTATCGAAACTTGGTATGTTGACAAGCAACGACGCCATTTGCAACACACTGTATATACAACACGCTGAAAGTTTATATAAAACATTCTCCAAACCTATAGTAAACGCGATGGTGATGCGACAAACTTCTCTTGCACAAATGTGACACAAACATAATTGATATTAAACAAAAACAGTTGAACTCACAGCAATTTCGCTCATCCTCTAGGTCGCTACAAACGGGGAATCCGTCGCACCGCCAGCTCAACGGAATGCACCGGCCATTATTGCACCGAAACGCTCCGTTGCGACAAGATGCTGAAAGATATAATATCATGAATATTCAATGGTTTTGTGCTTATTCTTATAGAATAAATCTAATTGAAATGGTCTTGGTCATTGAATTTACACGCATTTAAAATCATGCTATAATGCAAACTTTGCTAAGTTTTGTAAAAACGTTTATAGACAGACAGCGCCACCGTAACGACTTGATCTCTCGGGCACACTAAGTGTCTGCCTCGTATACACAGATCGATCAATTTCGTTTAAGTGCCTTTCCCAAAGGCTGGCAATGGCCAGCAAATGAATTTCACGGTTATTTTTCTACAGTTCCGTATGTGCTGAGCGCCAAGCAAATCAGTTGTCAGTGTTTACTTTGTGAAAGTATTTACTATGATCTAGCGATCATCAATTAATAATTACTCTTTCGCTCATGCAAGATGATGGTATGATGACCTTCATCAAAGATTTAAGAAAATCAGTTTACTTAAAAAGTGATGTGAGATGTTATTGTGTAACGGATTTGAACATTTATTAAAACTATAGCTTACTAGCCGGCGTCGCCCGTCAGGGCACCCATCAACAACAACAGGATTAAGTATTTCGGATCAACTGGCTGCGCTGGCTTCACCATCAAGCTCTTGTGTGAACAGTAACAAACACTTAATGATATTTGTGCACTTCCACAATTCCTGCACACGTAATCGTGATCATCTTATTCCCTTAATCAAGACTGGTAATGCTCACAAATAAAGTATGTTGCCACTAACTCTCGTCATATTTTCAGACGTGTGAGGAGAGGGATTGAAACACAGTCAAAAATGATGGTGGCAGTCAAATAATGGATGCTTTCACAATCACGGAAAATGCACTATTTAGTGGTAAAGATAGTGTGTGATTTGGTGTGGCCGCTTTATCTATTTATATTTGTGGAATTAAGTTCTGTCGCTGTGCTATTTGCCTTGTTTGATAAACATTAAATTGGTACTAATTGGGACATCGCCCCATGCCCTAATCCGGATCGTAGTATGACTGACTGCTCTCAAATTTGAGAGGCTGTACAAAGTCTCTATCATTTCACAAATTCTGTCTGTTCCTTTGAATAAGTTTCCGAGAATAAAGAAAATGTTGGGAATGGCATTTGTTTTACGATAACACAAATCAGTTATTTGGTGATATGCATATTTTACAAATTATTCAACGCCTACCCCATCGTGAAAATAATGAACAGTAAAGAAACAAAGAAATCATTAGCATAAATGGTGTCCCTAGTCCTGATCTTCGTGTTGCTTGCTGTTTGGTGCACTTCGAAGGGAATTGGATATAAGAAATCTAACTAGCTACTACTTTTGAATAATTGCATGCCTATAAGTGCTACCTAAAGCCTCTGGCTGAATGCATGTTACTTGGTCCTGGCGTGCAAAGCAAACTAATCTGAAATGAAGGGTTTACGGTTCAGTTATTATAATTGCAGGCCCCCATCAGTAATGTCGAAGTTAAGAATTTCAAATCAGCCGGCTGCACCGGCTTTACATAATTGCAAAGGAAATTGCTTCATCATTTAGATGATATGTAGCTGAAGAATATCATTTTGTTGAAAGAGAAACAAGAAAACCAAACAAACAAGTCCATTTATATCCGCACCGTTTTTATAGGGTGTCATTAATGTATTGCTTGGAGGAGGATCATTTTTAATTTTTAGAGATTTCACTTTCAAACGAGCCCGTTTGAAAGTTTCGATGAATAATGCCAACGAATCATGTCTTTAAAATGGAAATCACACAATCTACAGCAGAACTTACGTTTTCTAGTAACTGCGCAATTGTGTGAATCCCACACATCAAAAATGTGAGTGTTCTCAGGCCCCATGGGAGGGGGTGCAGCCGGTGCGCTGAACCAGGACCCGTAATAGTTTAGGGGAACAGTGATTATCAAAGTTCAAAATTGAAATGAGCAATAATGCATAAATTGTTTATTGTTGCTTTGAAGCTGAGAGAAATCTCCATGTGCACTATCACGAACAAATTTCGCAAGCGTGTTGTGGAGAGGGCATTTATACAGGAAATCAAAGCTCTAATGTCTAATCTGATCTCAAACATGCAAACGTTCGCAGAATCACTGTGACGAAACAATGGAGGAAAGTAGCACGATTCCCAAGTGTAGCCATTTGGCTTGGTAGTAGTAGGGTAGGATAAACAAAAAAATAAAATCGAGGAATCAAATGAGCGTATCGAAACTTGGTATGTTGACAAGCAACGACGCCATTTGCAACATACTGTATATATAACACGCTGAAATTTTGTATAAAACATTCTCCAAACCTATAGTATACGCGATGGTGATGCGACAAACTTCTCTTGCACAAATGTGGGACACAAACATAATTGATATTAAACAAAAACGGTTGAACTCACAGCAATTTCGCTCATCCTCTCCGTCAGTACAATGGTTAAATCCCTCGCACCGCTGACTCAACAAAATGCACCGGCCATTATTGCACCGAAACGCTTCGTTACGACAAGATGCTAAAAGATATAATATCATGAATATTCAATGGTTTTGTGCTTATTCTTATAGAATAAATCTAATTGAAATGGTCTTGGTCATTGAATTTACACGCATTTAAAATCATGCTATAATGCAAACTTTGCTAAGTTTTGTAAAAACGTTTATAGACAGATTGAGCCACCGCGACGACTTGATCTCTCGGGCACACTAAGTGTCTGCCTCGTATACACAGATCGATCAATTTCGTTTAAGTGCCTTTCCCAAAGGCTGGCAATGGCCAGCAAATGAATTTCACGGTTATTTTTCTACAGTTCCGTATGTGCTGAGCGCCAAGCAAATCAGTTGTCAGTGTTTACTTTGTGAAAGTATTTACTATGATCTAGCGATCATCAATTGATGATTACTCTTTCGCTCGCGCAAGATGATGGTATGATGATCTTCATCAAAGATTTAAGAAAATCAGTTTACTTAAAAAGTGATGTGAGATGTTATTGTGTAACGGATTTGAACATTTATTAAAACTATAGCTTACTAGCCGGTTTCGCCGGCGTCGCTTGTCAGGATTAAGTATTTTGGATCAACTGGTTGTGCTGGCTTCACCATCAAGCTCTTGTGTGAACAGTAACAAACACTTAATGATATTTGTGCACTTCCACAATTCCTGCACACGTAATCGTGATCATCTTATACCCTTAATCAAGACTGGTAATGCTCACAAATAAAGTATGTTGCAATAAACTCTCGTCATATTTTCAGAAGTGTGAGGAGAGGGATTGAAACACAGTCAAAAATGATGGTGGCAGTCAAATAATGGATGCTTTCACAATCACGGAAAATGCACTATTTAGTGGTAAAGATAGTTTGTGATTTGGTGTGGCCGCTTTATCTATTTATATTTGTGGAATTAAGTTCTGTCGCTGTGCTATTTGCCTTGTTTGATAAACATTAAATTGGTACTAATTGGGACATCGCCCCATGCCCTAATCCGGATCGTAGTATGACTGACTGCTCTCAAATTTGAGAGGCTGTACAAAGTCTCTATCATTACACAAAGTCTGTCTGTTCCTATGAATAAGTTTCCGAGAATAAAGAAAATGTTGGGAATGGCATTTGTTTTACGAAAAAACAAATCAGTTATTTAGTGATATGCATATTTTACAAATTATTCAACGCCTACCCCATCGTGAAAATAATGAACAGTAAAGAAACAAAGAAATCATTAGCATAAATGGTGTCCCTAGTCCTGATCTTCGTGTTGCTTGCAGTTCGGCGCACTTCGAAGGGAATTGGATATAAGAAATCTAACTAGCTACTACTTTTGAATAATTGCATGCCTATAAGTGCTACCTAAAGCCTCTGGCTGGACGCATGTTACTTGGTCCTGGCGTGCAAAGCAAACTAATCTGAAATGAAGGGTTTATGATTAAGTTATTATAATTGCAGGCCCCCATCAGTAATGTCGAAGTTAAGAATTTCAAATCAGCCGGCTGCACCGGCTTTACATAATTGCAAAGGAAATTGCTTCATCATTTAGATGATATGTAGCTGAAGAATATCATTTTGTTGAAAGAGAAACAAGAAAACCAAACAAACAAGTCCATTTATATCCGCACCGTTTTTATAGGGTGTCATCAATGTATTGCTTGGAGGAGGATCATTTTTAATTTTTAGAGATTTCACTTTCAAACGAGCCCGTTTGAAAGTTTCGATAGATAATGCCAACGAATCATGTCTTTAAAATGGAAATCACACAATCTACAATCAGAACTTATGTTTTCTAGTAACTGCACAATTGTGTGAATCCCACACATCAAAAATGTGAGTGTTTTCAGGCCCCATGGGAGGGGGTGCAGCCGGTGCGCTGAACCAGGACCCGTAAGAGTCTAGGGGATCAGTGATTATCAAAGTTCAAAATTGAAATGAGCAATAATGCATAAATTGTTTATTGTTGCTTTGAAGCTGAGAGAAATCTCCATGTGCACTATCACGAACAAATTTCGCAAGCGTGTTGTGGAGAGGGCATTTATACAGGAAATCAAAGCTCTAATGTCTAATCTGATCTCAAACATGCAAACGTGTTCAGAATCACTGTGCCAAACAATGGAGGAAAGTAGCACGATTCCCAAGTGTAGGCATTTGGCTTGGTAGTAGTAGGGTAGGATAAACAAAAAAATAAAATCGAGGAATCACAGGAGCATATCGAAACTTGGTATGTTGACAAGCAACGACGCCATTTGCAACACACTGTATATACAACACGCTGAAAGTTTATATAAAACATTCTCCAAACCTATAGTATACGCGATGGTGATGCGACAAACTTCTCTTGCACAAATGTGGGACACAAACATAATTGATATTAAACAAAAACAGTTGAACTCACAGCAATTTTGCTCATCCTCTCCGTTGGTACAATGGTTAAATCCCTCGCATCGCCGACTCAATGGAATGCACCGGCCATTATTGCACCGAAACGCTCCGTTACGACAAGATGCTAAAAGATATAATATCATGAATATTCAATGGTTTTGTGCTTATTCTTATAGAATAAATCTAATTGAAATGGTCTTGGTCATTGAATTTACACGCATTTAAAATCATGCTGTAATGCAAACTTTGCTAAGTTTTGTAAAAACGTATATAGACAGATTGAGCCACCGTAACGACTTGATCTCTCGGGCACACTAAGTGTCTGCCTCGTATACACAGATCGATCAATTTCGTTTAAGTGCCTTTCCCAAAGGCTGGCAATGGCCAGCAAATGAATTTCACGGTTATTTTTCTACAGTTCCGTATGTGCTGAGCGCCAAGCAAATCAGTTGTCAGTGTTTACTTTGTGAAAGTATTTACTATGATCTAGCGATCATCAATTGATGATTACTCTTTCACTCGTGCAAGATGATGGTATGATGATCTTCATCAAAGATTTAAGAAAATCAGTTTACTTAAAAAGTGATGTGAGATGTTGTTGTGTAACGGATTTGAACATTTATTAAAACTATAGCTTACTAGCCGGTTTCGCCGGCGTCGCTTGTCAGGATTAAGTATTTTGGATCAACTGGCTGTGCTGGCTTCACCATCAAGCTCTTGTGTGAACAGTAACAAACACTTAATGATATTTGTGCACTTCCACAATTCCTGCACACGTAATCGTGATCATCTTATACCCTTAATCAAGACTGGTAATGCTCACAAATAAAGTATGTTGCAACAAACTCTCGTCATATTTTCAGAAGTGTGAGGAGAGGGATTGAAACACAGTCAAAAATGATGGTGGCAGTCAAATAATGGATGCTTTCACAATCACGGAAAATGTACTATTTAGTGGTAAAGATAGTTTGTGATTTGGTGTGGCCGCTTCATCTGTTTATATTTGTGGAATTAAGTTCTGTCGTTGTGCTATTTGCCTTGTTTGATAAACATTAAATTGGTACTAATTGGGACATCGCCCCATGCCCTAATCCGGATCGTAGTATGACTGCTCTCAAATTTGAGAGGCTGTACAAAGTCTCTATCATTTCACAAAGTCTGTCCGTTCCTATGAATAAGTTTCCGAGAATAAAGAAAATGTTGGGAATGGCATTTGTTTTACGATAACACAAATCAGTTATTTAGTGATATGCATATTTTACAAATTATTCAACGCCTACCCCATCGTGAAAATAATGAACAGTAAAGAAACAAAGAAATCATTAGCATAAATGGTGTCCCTAGTCCTGATCTTCGTGTTGCTTGTTGTTTGGTGCACTTCGAAGGGAATTGGATATAAGAAATCTAACTAGCTACTACTTTTGAATAATTGCATGCCTATAAGTGCTACCTAAAGCCTCTGGCTGAATGCATGTTACTTGGTCCTGGCGTGCAAAGCAAACTAATCTGAAATGAAGGGTTTACGGTTCAGTTATTATAATTGCAGGCCCCCATCAGTAATGTCGAAGTTAAGAATTTCAAATCAGCCGGCTGCACCGGCTTTACATAATTGCAAAGGAAATTGCTTCATCATTTAGATGATATGTAGCTGAAGAATATCATTTTGTTGAAAGAGAAACAAGAAAACCAAACAAACAAGTCCATTTATATCCGCACCGTTTTTATAGGGTGTCATCAATGTATTGCTTGGAGGAGGATCATTTTTAATTTTTAGAGATTTCACTTTCAAACGAGCCCGTTTGAAAGTTTCGATGAATAATGCCAAAGAATCATGTCTTTAAAATGGAAATCACACAATCTACAATCAGAACTTATGTTTTCTAGTAACTGCACAATTGTGTGAATCCCAAACGTCAAAAATGTGAGTGTTCTCAGGCCCCATGGGAGGGGGTGCAGCCGGTGCGCTAAACCAGGTCCCATAGGAGTCTAGGGGACCAGTGATTATCAAAGTTCAAAATTGAAATGAGCAATAATGCATAAATTGTTTATTGTTGCTTTGAAGCTGAGAGAAATCTCCATGTGCACTATCACGAACAAATTTCGCAAGCGTGTTGTGGAGAGAGCATTTATACAGGAAATCAAAGCTCTAATGTCTAATCTGATCTCAAGCATGCAAACGTTCACAGAATCACTGTGACGAAACAATGGAGGAAAGTAGTACGATTCCCGAATGTAACCATTTGGCTTGGTAGTAGTAGGGTAGGATAAACAAACATATGAGATCGAGGAATCACAGGAGCATATCGAAACTTGGTATGTTGAATATAGGATAATGACTAACGCAACTAGACAAGCAACGACGCCATTTGCAACACACTGTATATACAACACGCTGAAAGTTTATACAAAACATTCTCCAAACCTATAGTAAACGCGATGGTGATGCGAAAAACTTCTCTTGCACAAATGTGGGACACGAACATAATTGATATTAAACAAAAACAGTTGAACTCACAGCAATTTCGCTCATCCTCTCCGTCAGTACAATCGGTGAATCCGTTGCACCTCTCACTCAACAAAATGCACCGGCCATTATTGCACCGAAACGCTTCGTTACTACAAGATGCTAAAAGATATAATATCATGAATATTCAATGGTTTTGTGCTTATTCTTATAGAATAAATCTAATTGAAATGGTCTTGGTCATTGAATTTACACGCATTTAAAATCATGCTATAATGCAAACTTTGCTAAGTTTTGTAAAAACGTTTATAGACAGACAGCGCCACCGTGACGACTTGATCTCTCGGGCACATTAAGTGTCTGCCTCGTATACACAGATCGATCAATTTCGTTTAAGTGCCTTTCCCAAAGGCTGGCAATGGCCAGCAAATGAATTTCACGGTTATTTTTCTACAGTTCCGTATGTGCTGAGCGCCAAGCAAATCAGTTGTCAGTGTTTACTTTGTGAAAGTATTTACTATGATCTAGCGATCATCAATTGATGATTACTCTTTCGCTCGCGCAAGATGATGGTATGATGATCTTCATCAAAGATTTAAGAAAATCAGTTTACTTAAAAAGTGATGTGAGATGTTGTTGTGTAACGGATTTGAACATTTATTAAAACTATAGCTTACTAGCAGGCGTCGCCCGTCAGGGCACCCATCATTAAACATCAGGATTAAGTATTTCGGATTAACTGGTTGTGCTGGCTTCACCATCAAGCTCTTGTGTGAACAGCAACAAACACTTAATGATATTTGTGCACTTCCACAATTCCTGCACACGTAATCGTGATCATCTTATACCCATAATCAAGACTGGTAATGCTCACAAATAAAGTATGTTGCAACAAACTCTCGTCATATTTTCAGAAGTGTGAGGAGAGGGATTGAAACACAGTCAAAAATGATGGTGGCAGTCAAATAATGGATGCTTTCACAATCACGGAAAATGCACTATTTAGTGGTAAAGATAGTGTGTGATTTGGTGTGGCCGCTTTATCTATTTATATTTGTGGAATTAAGTTCTGTCGCTGTGCTATTTGCCTTGTTTGATAAACATTAAATTGGTACTAATTGGGACATCGCCCCATGCCTTAATCCGGATCGTAGTATGACTGCTCTCAAATTTGAGAGGCTGTACAAAGTCTCTATCATTTCACAAATTCTGTCCGTTCCTTTGAATAAGTTTCCGAGAATAAAGAAAATGTTGGGAATGGCATTTGTTTTACGATAACACAAATCAGTTATTTAGTGATATGCATATTTTACAAATTATTCAACGCCTACCCCATCGTGAAAATAATGAACAGTAAAGAAACAAAGAAATCATTAGCATAAATGGTGTCCCTAGTCCTGATCTTCGTGTTGCTTGCTGTTCGGTGCACTTCGAAGGGAATTGGATATAAGAAATCTAACTAGCTACTACTTTTGAATAATTGCATGCCTATAAGTGCTACCTAAAGCCTCTGGCTAGATGCAGGTTACTTGGTCGTGGCATAAACTCAGGCATGCAAAGAGCAAACTAATCTGAAATGAAGGGTTTACGGTTCAGTTATTATAATTGCAGGCCCCCATCAGTAATGTCGAAGTTAAGAATTTCAAATCAGCCGGCTGCACCGGCTTTACATAATTGCAAAGGAAATTGCTTCATCATTTAGATGATATGTAGCTGAAGAATATCATTTTGTTGAAAGAGAAACAAGAAAACCAAACAAACAAGTCCATTTATATCCGCACCGTTTTTATAGGGTGTCATCAATGTATTGCTTGGAGGAGGATCATTTTTAATTTTTAGAGATTTCACTTTCAAACGAGCCCGTTTGAAAGTTTCGATAGATAATGCCAACGAATCATGTCTTTAAAATGGAAATCACACAATCTACAATCAGAACTTATGTTTTCTAGTATGAATTTTGTGTGAATCCCACACACCAAAAATGTGAGTGTTTTCAGGCCCCATGGGAGAGGGTGCAGCCGGTGCGCTGCACCAGGACCCGTAAGAGTCTAGGGGATCAGTGATTATCAAAGTTCAAAATTGAAATGAGCAATAATGCATAAATTGTTTATTGTTGCTTTGAAGCTGAGAGAAATCTCCATGTGCACTATCACGAACAAATTTCGCAAGCGTGTTGTGGAGAGGGCATTTATACAGGAAATCAAAGCTCTAATGTCTAACCTGATCTCAAGCATGCAAACGTTCGCAGAATCACTGTGACGAAACAATGGAGGAAAGTAGCACGATTCCCGAGTGTAGCCATTTGGCTTGGTAGTAGTAAGATAGGATAAACAAAGAAATGAGATCGAGGAATCACAGGAGCGTATCGAAACTTGGTATGTTAAAAATAGGATAATGACTGACGCAACTAGACAATCTGCTGAGGTGGAAAAAGCGGTTGGTGAAAGACGCAGGGCTTTCGCCACTGCTGACAGAAGTGATGAAGATCGCCAGGCTTACATCTCCGCTTCTCGACGTGCCTCATCAGTCATTGACAAGGCCAAGGCTGAGGCATGGCAGACGACTTGCACCTCTTATTCACCTAAATCTAATCCTAAATTTGTGCACTCTCTTCTTCGCTCTATCGCTGGCTCTCCTTTCTCGTTTTGGTCCTCTCCTAACTTTCTTAACTGTTCTTCTCCCAAGGAATCGGCTTTGGTTTATGCCGCTTACCTGAGGTCTCACTTTTCCGTTTCTCAGCCAAAGGTTCTGCGCAGCAGAGCCAGAGGCTACCTCACTGAGCTCCGCCGAGCCACGTGCCCTGTGTAGTCTCACTCTTCCTTTTGCTCTTCCTTCTCTCCCGCTGAATTTCTTGCCGCTGCCTCCAACCTCCCCTCATCCACTGCCACTGGTCCAGACAAAGTTGCCTATCCCATGCTAAAGCATCTTCCTCGCTCTGGCATCGATTTACTTCTTCACATCTTCAATCTTTCCTGGTCTTTACATTCCTTTCCTTCCATCTGGAAGACATCTTCCATTATTCCCATTCACAAGATGGGAAAGCCTCTCGACTCTCCTGCTTCGTTCCGGCCTATCTCTCTCACCTCCTGCGTATCAAGGCTTTTTGAATGCATCATTCTATCCGTCTACTCTTCTTTCTGGAATCTAATTCCATTCTTTCTCCCCGCCAGGCCGGTTTCCGCCCTGGACGGTCTACACTCGATCAAATTCTGTTCCTTGCTCAGTCCATTTCGGATGGGTTTAACAAACCCAGGCCGGGCTCTCCGACGATCCTGTCTACTATCGATTTCTCAAAAGCTTTTGACTCTGTCTGGCATCCCGCTCTTTTCAACAAACTTATTTCGGCTGGCCTCTCACCTTGCTTTGCTCGTTGGACTCAATCTTTTCTTTCTGATAGGCGCGCTTCTGTGGTTTATCAAAATCACAAAAGCCATTCCTTTCGAGTCCGTCGAGGTGTTCCGCAAGGATCCGTTCTTGGCCCTGTACTTTTCTCTCTCTTCATTAGTGATCTTCTGGCTTCACTGCCTTCTTCTGTCAGCTGCTCTCTTTACGCTGACGATCTGGCCATTTGGTCCTCTTCCCCCTCGGTCCCTACTGCGGTGGAGGCCACACAAGGAGCTCTGTTTCGATTGGAGCGCTGGTCTGAGTACTGGTGTGTTCCTCTCAATTCGAGCAAATGTGAGGCCTCCTTCCTCTCAGTGGATCCCCACCAAGCTAACCTGCAGCCCAACCTCCTCCTACTCGGCTCCCGCCTCCGTTTTAATCCCACTCCAACTTTTCTTGTGGTCACATTCGACCGCACTCTTTCCTTTTCTAAGCATGTATCTTCGCTGAAGGCCAAGTTTTCCCCACGTCTCAAGGCCTTACACTCTATCTCTGCTTCCTCATGGGGCCCCTCTAAGGAGTCCCTCTCTGTTCTGTATAAATCTTTTCTTCGGTCCCTTTTCACTTACGTTTCACCCGGATGGTTTCCTTTCCTAAGCGCTACCAATATCATCAAATTGGAACGCCTTCACCGAGCGGCCAGTCGCGCCATCACCGGCTGCCTCTCGTCCTCCCCTATCCCTCTACTACTCACCGAGGTTTCTGTACCTCCCCTACGAGTCACTCTGACTCACTTCACTCTTTTTTCTTATGAGCGGGCTCTTCATCTCCCAACCTCCTTTTCCATCTCAGGTTTGGCCAGACTTGGAGTGAAACCAAGACTCTGCAGATCGTCCTGGAGAGCTTTTGCGTCCACTCACCCGCTCATGCTTCCTTTTCATTTATTGGATTGGGGGAGCCCTTTTGACAAGGCTCGTTCGTTGAAGAGAAATTGGAAGGTTCTTCAGTAGAAGAAGCTGTGAAGAGAAACAGCTTTGACTTCGAGAATTCGACGAAAAATCTGAGTTGGAGCCCGGAGCGGTTTAGGAGATTTTGAGGGCTCGAGTTCAAAGTCAACTGAGGAACTGTACATCATCGGCGACTGGTTTCTGGACAATTGCATGTGGTGCATGTAAGACGTTGTACTTATTTTTGGTTAAAGTGATTTACCATTTTAGTCATTAGCATTTTCAAGTATTTAATTGCAATGAGTTCCCCGGATGCATCGCCTTTGATTAAGGCTTTAAAGCAAAAGTATCTAATAGTTGAGGGGCTTATGCTGAATGTTGAAAATGCTAAGATCGTCGAAACATTAGTCAGTGATATCAATCATGATTTTGATAGGTTAATGGTTGACTGTGTTGCTTTGTCCGATAAGGAGCTAATCCCTGGCACTGGCGCCATAAAACAAAATGTCATTGTAGCTAAACAGGAATTTGACAATCGAGTCACTGCGTGGCTCTCCAAAGTTAACAAGGGTTGCAGTTATAAAACGACCTGTGATGTGCCCGATATAGACCGGTGTAGTGCCCCCTCTGGCAGAGCCCCCTCTGATAACTGCTCTACCACCTCTAGTGTCGCCAGCTTAAAAAAAAAAAAGAAGGTCAAGTTAAGCTCAGGTTGGCCACCTTTGCTAAGCAGCTTGATGAGGAAAGGTTTGAACAGTCTGAAATAGACAGACAAAAGATTGAACGCGCCAAGCGAGAGGTAGAATTGGCACAACAAAGTGTAAGCGATCTTCAGAGGAATATTGACCAAGAAAATCAAAAACGACAAAGAGAGGTGGAAATAAGGATGGCTGCCTTAGAAGTTAAAGCTTGGGAGGAATTGTCAGAATCAGAAAATCCTGTATTTTCCGCTGCCAAAAGGCCTGACGGGGGAGTGAAAGAGTCAAATGTAATAAGTTTTCCCAACGTCAAAAATGGGGCCTCAATGGAGATCAAAGATTTGAAAGCGCCCAAGTTAAGAATTCCTTTTGTGAAAACCCTTTGATATCTGCTGCTGTTTATAAGCAAAGGCACGAGAAGGAACATACTAATTCCGCTTTTTCCAAAAGAAGGTTACAATATGAAGGCAAGATTGAAGTTGGTGCTGCGCCTAGTGTTAGGATTCAGACTGGTTTTAGACCTAGGGAAAATGAAGTAAAGGTTTCGAGCAAGCTTTGTAACCAGTATCCTTGGATTAGAGAAGGTTACACGGAGCCCAAAGTTTTAGATGTAAATCATCTGGAAAGACTTCCCTTAGGGCAGGAAGTGGAGTAGTAGTTATTCAGTTTTTATCCGGTGTTTCCCTTTAGCAAAGATGGCCGGATTTACCCCATTCCCTCTGCAATTTCTCGCACTCCGTCCCTCCACTTGTCTCGTCTCAGAGCATCCTCCTTCTTCAAACCAACTTTCTCTGTCTCCTCTTCCACTTGCTTCTTCCAGGTCTTCTTCGGTCGTCCTCGCTTTCTCTTGCCAGTCACTTCAAGATTCAGAGCAACCCTCAAAACACTATCGTCATCCCTCCTCAGTACATGTCCATACCATCTAACTCCATTTGCTGTTGCTAACCGGTCTATCGTTTCCTTCAACCCTAACATATCCATCTGTTCTTCAGTCGTCTTTCTGTCTACAATTTTCTGACCGCACATGGCTCTCACCATAGCTCTCTCCGTTCTCCTTAAAATTGCTTTTTCATTTTCTTTTAGACACCATGTCTCACTTCCATACAGTATTGCTGATCTTACGCAACAACAATAAACTTTACCTTTCATCTTCAGAGGAAACCTATTTCCAAGCAACTACTCTCCACATTTCCTGAATCTTACCCAACCGATTCTTACTTTTGCTGTGACTGCCGCTTCACAACCACCACTAGCATTTAGTCTGTCTCCCAAATAACAAAATCCATTCACTGTCTCCACTTCATCGCACAACTTCTCGATTGAGTCCATCGTCCCTTCCATTATTCCTTTACATTTCAAGCAAACAAAATGCATTGCCAACCTAACGGTAACTCTGTTTATTTTTGCACATTTGCCATGAACCCAGTTTTCACATTTTGTGCACAACACTGAGTTGGCCATGACTCTCCTCCCACAAACTCCACATGGATCTATCTTGCTTTTGTATAGTTCGCCTTCTGACCCGCTTACCATCATTTTTGTTTTTCTGGTGTTGACCTTTAAACCTTTACTTTCCAGTGCATTCTTCCAATTCCAAAACCTTTCCTTCAAGTCTTCCATGTCTTCACTCATGATAACAAGGTCATCTGCATATAGTAATTCGTTAACCACACCCCTTCTTGCATTTTCGGTAACAACGTCCAACACTATTGCAAACAGTAGTGGCGACAGCACAGATCCTTGATGTACACCAACATTTACTTCGAATTCCTCTGAATATGCAGATCCCACCCTGACTCTTGTCTTTGCACCATCATACAGGCTCATAACTGCCCGAACTATTACTTCTGATAGACCCTTCTTTCTCATGGCCCATTCCATCAATTTTCTTGGCACTCTATCAAAAGCTTTTTCCATGTCAACAAAACACATATACAACTTCTTGTCCTTCTTTTGATATTCCTCCTGCATTCTTCTCACAATGAATATCGCATCCACCGTTCCTTTTCCTGGCATAAATCCAAACTGCATTTCATTCAAATCGACTAGTGTTCGTATTCGCCTCTCTAGCACTCTTTCAACGATTTTCATGGCATGTTCTAGCAGTTTCACTCCTCTGTATGATCCGCAGCTCATCACATCACCCTTTCCTTTAAAGATAGGTACAATCACACTTGTTTTCCACTCATCAGGCATTCCTCTACCATCCAATACACGCTGGCATAGTTCCATCATCACTTTAACCCCGATTTCACCACTTGCAACTATCATCTCCACACTTACTTCAGATGGTCCGGTTGCCTTTCCTGATTTCATCCTTTGCATTGCCTCCACAATTTCATTACGAGCCACTTTTTCCACTGGTCCTTCTACTACATCAGTTTCCACCATGTGGTCCCATTCGTTCTCTTCATTCATGATCTTTTCCGTATGTTCCTTCCAAATTTTTGCCCGGTCTTCTTCAATAAAACCCAATCGTCCGTCTCCTCCTCTCAAGCACCTTCCTCCTTCCACATCCTTCCCTTCCTTTTTCATTCTTCTAAGGAAGTAGAAAACACTATTGTAATTATGATATAAATTATTCAACTCCTGATTAGCTTCCTTTCTCATAGCTCTAGCAACAATTTTCCTTGTTTGATTTCTTATACGTTTGTATTGATTCTTATTTTCTTCTGATGGGAACCTGCACAGCTCTTTAAATGCCGCCTTCTTTCTTGCAATGGTATCCTTGACCTCTTCATTCCACCACCTCATGTCTCCTTGATCTCTCCTAGACTTCTTCTTTCCACACACTTTGTCACAAGCCTTTAAAACACCATTCTTAAAAGTTTTCCTTAAATCAGGTGAATCTGCATTCACTAGTTCTTTTACTCTTTTTTCAAATCTCACTCTTGTTCGGTTTTCATTCAACTTCCAAATCTTTCTTCCTATGATTCGTTCCTTTCTCACACCCTTTTTTAGAACCTTTTTATCTAGATCTACGACCACCAGCCTGTGCTGAAGTTCCCATGGAATCACTTTTACATCCCTTATATACTTTCTATATTTTTCCCCCACAAGCACAAAATCAATTTCTGTTTCACACCCACCGCCACTATAAGTAATTTTCCTTTTGTCTGTCTTTTTAAACCAAGTATTTGCCACGCACAGCTCTCTTTCATCACAAAACTCCAGCAATCTTCTTCTTTCTGCATTTCTTTTCCCAACACCATTCCCCCCGTGAACACCTTCAAAACCCTCAGCATATTTCCCCACATGTCCATTGAAATCCCCCAAAGAAACAATGATTTCACTAGAACTTCCCAAGTCCCACTCACTCCCCATTTCATCAGAAAAAAGAACTTTCTCTGCATCTGGTCTTCCACTTTGTGGCCCATACGCACATATGACGCGCATCACCTCCCTACCTAGAGTTAGCACAATCACGATTACTCTGTCACTTTTTCTTCTAACTTCCACAACGTTTCCAGATATTTCCTCTTTCACCAAAATTCCAACCCCTCCAAATCCTGCATCATTTCCTGACCACCACATTTTATACCGTCGCCCCGAAGCACCCACAAAACGAGCTCCTTGGCCTTTCCATCTTACTTCCTGGATGCAACACACATCAACTTTTCTCTTCCTCAGTTCTTCACACACTTCTGTTTTCCTTCCACAAAGACTTCCCACATTTAATGTTCCAAATCTTATCCCATGACATTCAGATTTAAACCCGAAGATTCTTCGCACCCCCTGCCCATTTAAGAGCTGCCGGGGACTGGGGGCCATTTGTATGTTTTTTCTGGTCATGGGGATTTACTGGAGCAAAATTCTTCTACAGGGAGCATGCCCTTGCTTACCCCCAACCTCAGTTTTTTGACATGAGTGGTCCAACCAAGCAATTAAGCTGGCAACCCCACCATTAACAGTTAGACTGCAATTGGTAGGTACCCAATAGTCGCCTCTTACGACATGCTGGGTAAACAGCTTCACTATTCTGATAACCGGAAAGTATGAAAATGAAATTGGACGAAGGAAAGTCGAGAGTGTAGATGGTAGAAGATATGGAGTCCCGCAAAGAGGTGCCTATGCTTCTTTGCCTGTCGTGCATGATTACCCTTCACCCCGACCCGAGATTCCGATATTCGATGGAGACCCTTTGTCGTACTGGACATTTATTCGCAGTTTTGAGACTCATATAGCTCAAAGAATGCCGACAGATGCGGCGCGATTGGTGTACTTACTGCAGCATTGCTCTCCGCGAGTTCGTAAGAATTTAGAGCACTTTTCCCAGAATTTAGAGGCTGGATATCGATTGGCATATGAGAGCCTCTTCAACGACTATGGTCAGCCTCATATTGTCGCCTATTCCTATGAAAAAAGACTGCTAAGTTATCCCGTTTTGAAGTCGAGAGATCCAGACGGTTTAAAAGCCTTTTCCGTTCTCATGGAGAAGAGCTTGATTTTGCTGCAGGACTTGGGGGATTTTGCGCCACTGAATTCTCTGGGAACCATACAGCGATTAACGGAGAAGCTTTCTGTGGAGACTAGAAAGGGATGGATAAAGTGGGCATTTGAGTTTCTTAAGCAAAAAGGGTACCAAGCGAAATTTGCTGAGCTAGTGCAATTTGTTAAAAATGAAGCTGAAGAGGTGAACTCTTTGTATGGAAAGGCTTTTTACGCAAAAGGAAAGGAACGCGAATCTCTTGCGCTTACGAATAAGAAAGCTGGTGTGTTCAGCGCTAGTGTCGCGCCAGAGAAGGCTTTGCTAGAACACTGCCCTTATTGCAAAGGAGATCACAAGCTTGCTCATTGCAAGGACTTTCAGCAGTTAGCAAGGTACAAGCGATTAGCCTTTTTAAGGAAATCACATCGATGCTTTAGATGTCTGGACTGCGGTCACAGGATTCGTGATTGTAAATCTACGCAAGGATGCATGATTGAAGGGTGTAATGATACTCGGCACCATACCTTGCTGCATCGCCATGAGGTGGAACGAACGGAAAGCTCTTGTTGTGCTGCTGTGGAAGGCTTGGCTGCGGTTAAGGATAATAGACCTTATTTGATGACGGTGCCAGTAAGAGTTAAATCAGGCAGTAACGAGGTGTTGACTTATGCCCTGTTAGACTCCGGGTCTGAGCGTTCGTTATGTGTGCGAGACTTAGCCAGAAAGGTGGGTGCTAGGGGACCAAGATGCAGATTGCCCATAAAAACACTTTCATCAGGAGCCAGCGTAGATGAGGTCGATGGAGAATTGATTTCTATAATCGTGAATGGAATGAGCGACGACAGGAGTCTAGAACTACGTGATGTTGTAACCGTAAAAGAAACTCCTGCAGAGGGTTCTTCTCCTCCGCCCTTTGATATTCTTAGCAATTTGGAGCACTTGCGTGGCATTATGTTTGAGGATCTACCAAGCAAAAGGTGGGATTGCTCATCGGAATGGATGCTGCCTTTGTTTTTAGACCACTTGAGAGTAGGTTCGGTCCCATTGGATTTCCTAGCGCTGTGAAGACCTTGCTTGGTTGGGTGTTGTTTGTACCTAAAGTGGAGTCATCCTTGACATCAGGCTTCGAGAGATTGGGGTACCCGTGCTTGCATTTTTCACTGGTTGAGGAAGAGGAGCTTAATTTACCTCCACACAAGTTGGTTCTGTCTTCAGGATTGGATGTCCCAAGTTCGCGTGAAGACCGCAAGGCTTATGAACTAATGAAAGATTCTGTACAATTAATAGGCGGGCACTTTCAGCTTCCACTGCTATGGCGATCAGAAGATGTGAAGTTACCTAACAATCGTGTCCAGGCCGAAAGGAGATTAAATTCCTTGAAAAAAAGATTGATCAAAGATAAAGGTCTGCATCAGAAGTACGTAGAAACCATGCAGAAGTACATTGACTGTGGTCATGCAGAAGTGGTGAATGAGGAAGTAGAAGTCGTTACAGATCGTACTTGGTTTTTACCTCATTTTCCGGTCCTAAATTCAAACAAGCCTGGAAAGCTGAGAATCGTTTTTGACTGCGCTGCGGAGCACCAGGGAACCTCGTTAAGCAAAGTTATTATGCAGGGTCCTGACCTGGTCAACTCTTTGGTAGGAGTGTTGCTTCACTTCCGTTTGGATCAGGTGGCATTGGTTGCGGACATAGAGGCTATGTTCCATCAGGTCAAAGTGAAGCCCGAACGATACTTGAAATCCAAGAGCGAAAGTTGGGTGGGGAGGACCGTTCAAACACGCGGTGTTACGAGACAGTACAAGACGGTTTCTATAAAAGAAACATACCAAAATCAGTTGCTACCAATATGATTACGTCATACTTAAGGAAAATTAATACGTACCAGAAACAATATTGCGCCAAACTTCTATCAAACAATTATAGCAACACACTTTATTATTACCGACTTCATCTAAATTCAAATAGAATAGTTAAGTTTCCGACTTTAACTTACTAAACACCTAATCTAATCTACATACAACTGCCAGCTCTTTTGGCTTGCTACTGAAATTACAAAACAACAGTACAGTGAAAAAACGAATTTTGCGCTGTGCTTGAACGGTCACGTGATCGTGTGATCAAAAAGAGGCAGCAATATTAACGTAAAGACGGCTTACAGAAAATGTGGCGGTAACAACAGAATAAATATCTAACACACTCCCCCCTAAAATACACGTTTTAACGTAGTATTTTACCTCAATAAAGATATTTATACGATTAACACAAGCCAGCAAAAACACAAAATCTACACACAAATCTAGGCCTAAACATCACAATATTATGATTTTAGTGATTGATCTTTGTCCTTTTCTACCACAGTCTTAAGCCACTGCGGAATGGATTCTGTGGCGCTTTCTTCAGCAGGAATCAACAGTCTCATTTTTGTTATTGGAAACGAAAAAAGAAGTGACGTTTCGAGATCTGGCTGCCTTTATCCGCCGAGAAGCTGACATGGCAAGTTCGGTCTTCAGCAGTTGTCGGTGGCCTGCAGCTACGGGTAAAGGAGATCTGAAATTAAAACGTTATGTGATCTCGAATACAAATATAGTGAGCAACGAAAAAACACACGAAAAGTCATCAACTGCAAACTGTAAGTTGTGTAAAGAACCCCACCATATTAGTCGATGCGACAAGTTTCTAAAGTTGAATTACTTTAGACGCCTCGACTTGGTTAAAAGAAAGGGATTATGTTTTCGTTGCTTAAATACGGGTCACATGATTGGATCGTGCTCTGCTAAAGAAGGTTGTTCCGTAGATGGATGCAAAAAGCCCAACCATCACTCGTTGTTGCACATGCCTTTAAAGGACTCTGAAGGGGAAACAAGGCCAGCTGTTTTGCACTCTATCTGCAGTAGTAAAGAAGAGAAAGGAAGACTACCTTATCTTCCTGTTCTACCGGTGAAAGTGAAGAGTGGCAACAAGACCTTAACCACTTATGCTCTACTCGACACAGGATCACAACAAACTTTCTGCTCGTCAAAATTGGCTGACTCGTTGGGTACTAGTGGTCCAGAATGCTCAATGGAAATTAAGACGATGAGTCAAGAAAATAAGTCTACAGTGGTTAAAGGAAAAATTGTTGATATCCTTTTGCAAGCTTATGATTCAGAAACGCAAATTAGTTTAAGTAAAGTATTTGTGGTAAAAACTTTGCCAGTAGAAAAATGCTCGGTTATGGAGCCAAGCATGCTAAACTCGTGGAGTCATCTTAGAAATTTAGATCTGCCGCAGTTAGACGATAAGTCTGTGGGCTTGTTAATTGGTACAGATCATAAAACAGCAATGACACCTTTGGATTGTATTCCAGGACCAGAGGACGGCCCAGATGCGGTGAAGACGCCGCTTGGATGGATTATCTACGGACCCAATTCTCATTTCCTGTGTGAAAAAGATGACAGAGCGATTTCAAAAGTTTTGAACATCAAAATTGAACAGATTTATGATGAACCTCCATTAAAAGACCCAAATGTAAGTGAGATTGACTGTGGCCTAACCACAAAGAATTCTCGAGAAGACCGCGAAGCTTATGATAAGATGAAAAGATCAGTGAAATTAGTTGATGGTCATCTTCAACTACCCTTGCTATGGAAGGCAGAAAAAGTTGTTTTACCAGAAAGTCGAAAAATGGCGGATATGCGACTAATGCATTTGAAAAGACGATTGGTTAAGGATGAAAGTCTCCGCAAAAAATATGCGGAAGTTATGCAATCGTATTTTCTAGAAGGATATGCCGAAGTGGTTCCAGCGAAAGAGTTGCAGGATTCAGAACGTTCATGGTTCCTTCCTCATCACCACGTGATCAATCCCAAGAAACCTGAAAAACTAAGAATAGTTTTCGATTGTGCTGCGGAAGTAAAAGGAGTTTCATTAAATAATTCATTGATTCAAGGACCTGACATAACAAATTTGCTAGTCGGGGTTTTGACAAGATTCCGAGAAGGTCCAGTTGCACTTGTAGCTGATATACGGTCCATGTTTCATCAAGTTAAAGTGAACAACGAAGATAAGAACGCTTTGAAGTTTTTGTGGTGGAAAGAATGTGACTTTACTAAGCAGCCTGACGTCTGCCGGATGACAGTTCATCTCTTTGGATCTAAATCATCGCCAAGTTGTGCGTCGTTTGCCTTGAGACACACTGCAGAGTTATTCAAGGACCAATATTCAGCAAGGGCTGTGAAAGCAGTTCAAAAGAATTTTTACGTTGACGATTTTCTTTTCTCAGCCGCAACTCTCGAAGAAGGCAGATCGACTGCACGAGAAGTCGCCCAAATGCTGTCTAAAGTTGGGTTTGTCCTGACCAAGTGGATTACAAACACACCAAAAGCACTGGAAGATTTTCCGACAGATGCATGCGCAAAATTTGACAAGTCAGTTTCTGTTTCTAGTGAGCGCCGAGAACAAGTGTTAGGGATTCACTGGAATGTTAAGTCAGACCAATTTGTCGTTGAAGTTCAATTGAGCCAGAAACCGTTTACTAGACGAGGATTATTATCGTTGTTGTCATCCATTTTCGACCTCCTTGGATTTGTAGCACCAGTGTTAACTCAGCCAAAACAGTGGTTAAGAGATCTTAAAGACCAAGAGTGGGATGAAGAAGTTTCCCAAGAAATAAAGGAGCAATGGAAAAAATGGATGAATTCGTTTCTCGCGCTAAAAGATCTTTCAATTAGTAGATGCGTAATGTCTGCAGATAGTGAACCAGTAATTTGTGAACTGCATCATTTTGCAGACGCTTCTCAGATGGCTTATGGCGCTGTATCTTATTTGCGAACTGTTCACGGAAATGGAAGCATTTGTTGCTCTTTTCTCATGGGAAAAGGGTATTTGGCTAAAGATAGAAGAACAGTTCCTCAGCTAGAATTGCTGGCTGCTGTGGTTGCCGTGAAATTGAATGCTTTGATCAAAGGTGAACTTAATCTTGCTATTACACAATCATATTTCTGGTCAGATTCAACGTCGGTTTTGCTTTCAATAAGAAACCGCAAGCGGCGATTTTCTGTGTTTGTGTCCAACCGCCTTGCTGAAATTGAACGTGGAAGTGATCCCAATAATGACTGGAAATATGTTCCTTCCGGTGACAATCCAGCTGATGAAGTGACAAAAGAGATGAGGGCCACCAAGTTTGTGAAATCGGGCAAGTGGTTAAAAGGTCCTGATTTTCTGAAACTGCCAGAAGAAAAGTGGCCATCGCAGAATGTCATTTTAGTGAGCGAAACTGATGGTGAAGAACACAAAGATATTGATTCGATTGAGCTGAAGCCATTGAGTGTTTCCTTGGTGATGGCATGTGCCAGTGAGGACTCCCCCGTGATACAATTAATCAATCACTTTTCCTCACTTTATCGACTAAAGAAGGCAACGGTGTGGCTCCTTAGATTCGAACAGTTTCTATCGGCCAAAAGCAAGGGAGAACAGTTCAAGTTGTTGAATCACCCTACTATCAGGGAGTTGGAGTTAGCCGAAAGATCACTTATCAGGTTTGATCAAAAGAAAAATTTGTCTGTGCTGTACAAAGCGTTGGAAAAAGAAAGGACACTGACCAACTCTAATTGCCCTAATGCTTTGTTGAAAGGAACTCCCAAGATGCTGAATCACGCCATAGTAATGGTAGGCCGTTTGGCAAATGCTCCTGTGGCATTTTGTGCAAGACATCCGTTGCTTTTACCAGCAAAAACTCATTTGACTAAGTTAATAATTTTACAAGCTCATCGTGATTGTGGTCACGGTGGTATTAATCATACTTTTTCTACTTTAAGGCAGAGATTCTGGATCCAAAAGGGGTGCTCCTCAATCCGAAGCGCCATCGGAGAATGTTTGGTGTGCCGTAAGTTGAACGCTAAACCTTTGAATCAAATCATGGCAGAATTACCAGCCGCCAGATTGCAAATTTACGAACCACCATTTACTCACACGGGAGTAGATTATTGTGGGCCTTTTATGGTAAAGCAAGGTAGAAGTAAGGTCAAACGTTATTGTTGTGTGTTTACTTGTCTAACCACAAGGGCTGTCCACATAGAGCTTGCTTTAGATTTGACTACAGATGGTTTTTTAAATGCTTTACGTCGGTTTATTTCCAGACGAAGAAGTGTCAAGCATCTTTACTCTGATAACGGTACCAACTTCGTTGGGGCAGAGAAAATTTTACGAGATGAATTCTTGAAGTTTGATCAGGATCGTGTACACGAGCACATGAGCAATAAAGGAATTGAATGGTCGTTCAATGTACCAGCCGCAAGCCATCATGGCGGCGTATGGGAACGGATGGTAAGATCTATTCGTAGAGTCCTGAGTATTTTGAACCCTGGTCCTATCTACAACGAGGACGTCCTTCACACGGTGTTGACTGAAATAGAAGCGATCATTAATTCACGACCCCTGTTCCCAGTCACATTTCTTGATGTAGAAGAGCGGCCATTGACACCGAACGATTTGCTCTTACCTGATGCCAACGTATCTTTGTTATCGCCACAACCTGATAAAAGGGACCAATATCTGCTGAACACATACAAGCGTACCAAGTTTCTCATTAGTAAAGCGCGAGAGCGATGGATTAATGAATATCTACACAATATCGCCGATCGAACCAAGTGGTTTGGAGAAAAACGAAATCTGTGCGTTAATGATGTTGTTATGCTGTCCACTGATTCTATGACAAATGACATGGAACTCGGACGTGTAATTGAAGTTTACCCCGATAAAAGGGGTTACGTCCGCAAAGCCCGATTACAATTAAAGAATCGTGAACTGTTAAGACCAATAACAAAAATGAGACTATTGATTCCTGCTGAAGAAAGCGCCACAGAATCCATTCCGCAGTGGCTTAAGACTGTGGTAGAAAAGGACAAAGATCAATCACTAAAATCATAATATTGTGATGTTTAGGCCTAGATTTGTGTGTAGATTTTGTGTTTTTGCTGGCTTGTGTTAATCGTATAAATATCTTTATTGAGGTAAAATACTACGTTAAAACGTGTATTTTAGGGGGGAGTGTGTTAGATATTTATTCTGTTGTTACCGCCACATTTTCTGTAAGCCGTCTTTACGTTAATATTGCTGCCTCTTTTTGATCACACGATCACGTGACCGTTCAAGCACAGCGCAAAATTCGTTTTTTCACTGTACTGTTGTTTTGTAATTTCAGTAGCAAGCCAAAAGAGCTGGCAGTTGTATGTAGATTAGATTAGGTGTTTAGTAAGTTAAAGTCGGAAACTTAACTATTCTATTTGAATTTAGATGAAGTCGGTAATAATAAAGTGTGTTGCTATAATTGTTTGATAGAAGTTTGGCGCAATATTGTTTCTGGTACGTATTAATTTTCCTTAAGTATGACGTAATCATATTGGTAGCAACTGATTTTGGTATGTTTCTTTTATAGAAACCGTCTTGTACTGTCTCGTAACACCGCGTGTTTGAACGGTCCTCCCCACCCAACTTTCGCTCTTGGATTTCAAGTATCGTTATTATTTTGAATCATTTATCATTTAACTTCGTTTATATCTAAATAACATTTGCTCGAGTCAACGTCTGGAGATATAGAGAGGAAGCCAGTACGAGACGCGTTGCAGAAATAAATAATACTATATCAACAATCAAGTCGTAGCAGCCATAGTTTGGTGCGAATAAGGCGTCGCCAAAGCGTTTTAAAGGAAAGAATTCGCAACAAGTACATTGACTGTGGTCATGCAGAAGTGGTGAATGAGGAAGTAGAAGTCGTTACAGATCGTACTTGGTTTTTACCTCATTTTCCGGTCCTAAATTCAAACAAGCCTGGAAAGCTGAGAATCGTTTTTGACTGCGCTGCGGAGCACCAGGGAACCTCGTTAAGCAAAGTTATTATGCAGGGTCCTGACCTGGTCAACTCTTTGGTAGGAGTGTTGCTTCACTTCCGTTTGGATCAGGTGGCATTGGTTGCGGACATAGAGGCTATGTTCCATCAGGTCAAAGTGAAGCCCGAGGATCGTGAGTCATTGAAGTTCCTGTGGTGGCCTGATGGGAATATGAGCAGAAGTCCAAAGGTTTATCAAATGACTGTTTATCTTTTCGGGTGCACATCGTCACCTAGCTGCGCAGCATTTTGCTTGAGAGAGGCAGCGAGGAGGTTTGGCTCGGAATTCTCGAGTGGAGTTTCTAAAGTCGTTTGTAGAAACTTTTACGTAGATGATTGCCTGGTGTCAGCTGACTCGACGGGGAAAGCTATCTCCCTGGTTTCAGAGCTTCGTCAGTTGCTCCTTAAGTCTGGTTTCCGATTGAAAAAGTGGGCATCTAATTGCCCAGAAGTATTGGCGCAACTACCTAAGGAGGAGTGTTCGGGAGGATCAAGGCCACTGCCATTGGACGAATCAGTTGGTGAACGTGTGCTGGGTTTGAACTGGGATTTGAAAACTGATCATAGATGCGTTAAGGTCGAGATACCAAACAAGCCTCTTACAAGAAGAGGTATTTTGTCGATGTCCCATTCCCTCTTTCATCCGCTGGGTGTGGTCGCGCCATTATTGTTGGAGCCAAAGCTATTGCTAAGAGAGCTAAAAAATAGAGAGTGGGACGAACAGATCACGGAAGTAGAAGCAAAGCGCTGGGAATCGTGGTTGGCGTCATTACATCAATTGGAAAATTTGCAGTTGAGTCGGTGCATAAAACCGACTAAATTGTTTGGATCTCTTAAGTACGAACTTCATCATTTCTCGGATGCTTCATCGATCGCCTATGGAGCAGTTTTATATTTGCGCATTGAGGATGAACGGGCTAATGTTCATTGCACGTTTGTTATGGGAAAGTGTCATCTGGCGCCATCACTCACTACTACTATCCCTCAACTTGAACTTTTGGCAGCTATCGTAGCGGTGCGGTTAGATCAAACCATAAAGGCTGAGTTATCCGACTTGCAAGTCAGCAGCACTTACTTTTGGTCCGACTCCACAGCTGTCATTCAGGGTATTTACAACTGTACCAAGAGATTTCTGGTTTTTGTAGCTAACCGGATGGCTGAGATAGAGAGATATACGGAGATCAACAGTTGGAGATACGTGCCATCGAAGCAGAACCCTGCAGACTGTCTATCGAGGGGCCTGACGACAATTCAGCTGTTAAAATCATCGAGTTGGTTGTGCAGACCGGCCTTTTTGAGCAAACCACCCAGTCAATGGCCATCCCAGCTGGCAAAGTCGGTAGATTTGCCATTGGAATTTCCTTTGTATGAAAGAAGAGAAAGGGTTTTTTCCGTCCTGGATGCTACCAGTTCTGAGCAGAGGCTGCCTGCAAATGCCTTGATATCTGCTTTTTCTTCCTTGTATCGACTGAAAAGAGCTGTCGGTTGGTGGAGAAGATATTTTGTGTTTTTGAGGTTGAATGTAAAAGGTAAATTAGTCGGAGATCATCATGTGTTTAGAAAGGAGTTGGCCGTTGAGAAGTTTAAGCAAGCAGAGATGAGTTTACTGCGTTATACTCAGAGTCAGGAGTTTTCAGAAGCATTTGATCCTTCTGCAAGTTTATCGTCTAAGTAACTGTTGTATCTAAACACATTCGTTAAGGAAGGCATTTTAAGAGTGGGGGGCCGTTTGTCGAATGCTTCTGTTGGGTATGACGCCCGACATCCATGCATATTGCCTGGCCGGAGTCACTTTGCTAAGTTAGTGATAAAACAGTATCACCAGCAAACTGGCCATTCTGGTTTAATGCACACAATGAGTTTGCTGAAAGGAAAGTACTGGGTTCTAAAAGGTTCATCTGCTGTACGAAAAGTAATTGATGATTGCGTGGTTTGTCGTCGGCAGAACGCACTGCCGGGGAAGCAACTAATGGCAGACATTCCGTCTTCACGATTGCAAGTGTCGCTTCCTCCCTTTTTTCACACTGGAGTGGATTACTTTGGGCCTTTCACTGTGAAGCAAGGTAGGAGCCGTGTAAAGCGGTATGGATGTATATTTACATGCATGACAACAAGAGCGGTCCATCTTGAGCTAGCCCATTCACTGTCCACGGACTCTTTTATATCTGCTCTGCGACGATTTGTGGGGCGGCGAGGATGTGTCAATCATATTTATTCAGACAACGTCACTGATTTTGTAGGAGATGACAAAGAGCTCCGTAAGACGTTAGAAGATTGGAATCAACATCGCATCGCTGCATGCTTACAGCAGAAAGAAATTGATTGGCATTTTAATACTCCTACTGCCAACCACTTCGGGGGAGTTTGGGAAAGGCTTATTCGTTCAGTTCGGAAAGTTTTAGGTTCCATTGCAGGTCAAGTAGTATTTACAGATGAGCCATTGAGAACGCTGCTAGTCGAGGTGGAGAACGTATTGAACTCTATGCCCTTAACCCCGTATCCTTTGTGGATGGATCACATAAGCCTTTAACTCCCAATGATTTGTTAATGGTTTGTCCCGGTTCTGCTCTTCTCCCTACACGGACATCGAGATCTGACTCGGATTATTTGAATAGATGGAGAAACGTACAATACTATGCCGACGTGTTCTGGGAACGTTGGGTTAAGGAATATATGCCACTACTTAATCCGCGACCTAAGTGATCGAGTGTACGTCAAACTTTTTCCTTGGAGGACATTGTTATTTTGGTTGATGAGACCACCCCCAGAAATGAATGGCCGTTAGGACGAGTAATTAAAACCTTTCCTGATGCTAAAGGTCTTGTACGTAGTGTACTTGTCAAAACAGCTTATAGCGAGCTCAAGCGTCTATCAGTAAATTGTGTCTTCTTGTGCTCTCTGCTACTTCTTAGCCCTACACTAAGAAAGTTTGTTACCTTGCTGTTTTTTATGTGTGCCTTGGTATTTGCGCCTTTGAATTTGTTGTCGAGCGTTGTTACTGTGTATTTAATGTGAAAATATCCTCCCTACGGTGGTATATTTTGGGGGGAGAATATTAAACATTGTACGCGCGTTTTATTGTGTCACTGCTTACGAGTTTTGAAGCCTTGGCCGTTTGCGTCGCTCTACTATTGACAGCAAGTGAGTTAATTTATTTTGGCATTTATCTCGCCTGTTAAAGCTTCAAGCTGCATACAGACCGCCGCATTACACTTGCTTATTGGTTTTGTGTCAGTTGTCGTTATGAGTTGCCAACTAAAAGACGGCAGTTTTCACCGTTTTGTTGTTGGAAGACCGTGTTTCTTGCCCTCGACAGATTATTAGGAATTCGAGTTGTCTCTACTTTTGGGTCAAGTTCTTGGAAGCTTAATTAGTTGGGTAAATATTTATATCAGTATTATTCTGTTGTAGGCATGTTAGCGCATTTTACGATTATTTATGCTTTGTTTCTTGCATTAACAGACACCGTTTTCGAGTACGTTGTGTGTCGCCAGTGTGGCTGTCGCGTTTATTTGGTATAAAGAAGTTGCATAAACGCGTACGCTTGACCGAATAGCGGCAAGGAAGGGAAGCGACTTGAGACGCGTTGACTAAGAGCTTCAATCGGGAGTGTGACAGAATCTGCACTTGGCCCACGCTGAATCAAAAGATCTGTTACATAGTGGTAAAGATAGTTTGTGATTTGGTGTGGCCGCTTTATCTGTTTATATTTCTCAAATTAAGTTCTGTCGCTGTGCTATTTGTTTTGTTTGATAAACATTAAATTGGTACTAATTGGGACATCGCCCCATGCCCTAATCCGGATCGTAGTATGACTGACTGCTCTCAAATTTGAGAGGCTGTACAAAGTCTCTATCATTACACAAATTCTGTCCGTTCCTTTGAATAAGTTTCCGAGAATAAAGAGAATGTTGGGAACGGCATTTGTTTTACGATAACACAAATCAGTTATTTGGTGATATGCATACTTTACAAATTATTCGACGCCTACCCCATCGTGAAAATAATGAGCAGTAAAGAAACAAAGAAATCATTAGCATAAATGGTGTCCCTAGTCCTGATCTTCGTGTTGCTTGCTGCTCGGCGCACATTGAAGGGAATTGGATATAAGAAATCTAACTAGCTACTACTTTTGAATAATTGCATGCCTATAAGTGCTACCTAAAGCCTCTGGCTGAATCCATGTTACTTGGTCCTGGCGTGCAAAGCAAACTAATCTGAAATGAAGGGTTTACGATTCAGTTATTATAATTGCAGGGCCCCATCAGTAATGTCGAAGTTAAGAATTTCAAATCAGCCGGCTGCACCGGCTTTACATAATTGCAAAGGAAATTGCTTCATCATTTAGATGGTATGTAGCTGAAGAATATCATTTTGTTGAAAAAGAAACAAGAAAACAAACAAGTCCATTTATATCTGCACCGTTTTTGTAGGGTGTCATCAATGTTTTGCTTGGAGGAGGATCATTTTTAATTTTTAGAGATTTCACTTTCAAACGAGCCCGTTTGAAAGTTTCGATAGATAATGCCAACGAATCATGTCTTTAAAATGGAAATCACACAATCTACAATCAGAACTTATGTTTTCTAGTAACTGCACAATTGTGTGAAACCCACACATCAAAAATGTGAGTGTTTACATGCCCCACGAGAGGGGGTGCAGCCGATGTGCTGAACCAGGTACCGTAAGAGTCTAGGGGAACAGTGATTATCAAAGTTCAAAATTGAAATGAGCAATAATGCATAAATTGTTTATTGTTGCTTTGAAGCTGAGAGAAATCTCCATGTGCACAATCACGAACAAATTTTGCAAGCGTGTTGTGGAGAGAGCATTTATACAGGAAATCAAAGCTCTAATGTCTAATCTGATCTCAAACATGCAAACGTTCACAGAATCACTGTGACGAAACAATGGAGGAAAGTAGTACGATTCCAGAGTGTAGCCATTTGGCTTGGTAGTAGTAGGGTAGGATAAACAATCATATAAGATCGAGGAATCACAGGAGCGTATCGAAACTTGGTATGTTGAAAATAGGATAATGACTGACGCAACTAGACAAGCAACGACGCCATTTGCAACACACTGTATATACAACACGTTGCAATTTTATATAAAACATTCTCCAAACCTATAGTATACGCGATGGTGATGCGACAAACTTCTCTTGCACAAATGTGGCACAAACATAATTGATATTAAACAAAAACAGTTGAACTCACAGCAATTTCGCTCATCCTCGCCGTCGGTACAAGCGCTTACTTTGTCACACCGCCAACTCAACGGAATGCACTGGCCATTATTGCACTGAAACGCTTCGTTACGACAAGATGCTGAAAGATATAATATCATGAATATTCAATGGTTTTGTGCTTATTCTTATAGAATAAATCTAATTGAAATGGTCTTGGTCATTGAATTTACAAGCATTTAAAATCATGCTGTAATACAAATTGTGCTATTATCCACAGAATGAGCCACTGTGACGACTTGATCTCTCGGGCACACTAAGTGTCTGCCTCGTATACACAGATTGATCAATTTCGTTTAAGTGCCTTTCCCAAAGGCTGGCACTGGCCAGCAAATGAATTTCACGGTTATTTTTCTACAGTTCCGTATGTGCTGAGCGCCAAGCAAATCAGTTGTCAGTGTTTACTTTGTGAAAGTATTTACTATAATCTAGCGATCATCAATTGATGATTACTCTTTCGCTCGCGCAAGATGATGGTATGATGATCTTCATCAAAGATTTAAGAAAATCAGTTTACTTAAAAAGTGATTTGAGATGTTATTGTGTAACGGATTTGAACATTTATTAAAACTATAGCTTACTAGCCGGTTTCGCCGGCGTCGCCCGTCAGGGCACCCATCAATAACATCAGAATTAAGTATTTCGGTTCAACTGGCTGTGCTGGCTTCACCATCAAGCTCTTGTGCGAACAGTAACAAACACTTAATGATATTTGTGCACTTCCACAATTCCTGCACACAAAATCATGATCATCTTATTCCCTTAATCAAGACTGATAATGCTCACAAATAAAGTATGTTGCAGCAAACTCTCGTCATATTTTCAGAAGTGTGAGGAGAGGGATTGAAACACAGTCAAAAATGATGGTGGCAGTCAAATAATGGATGCTTTCACAATCACGGAAAATGCACTATTTAGTGGTAAAGATAGTTTGTGATTTGGTGTGGCCGCTTTATCTATTTATATTTGTGGAATTAAGTTCTGTCGCTGTGCTATTTGCCTTGTTTGATAAACATTAAATTGGTACTAATTGGGACATCGCCCCATGCCCTAATCCGGATCGTAGTATGACTGACTGCTCTCAAATTTGAGAGGCTGTACAAAGTCTCTATCATTTCACAAATTCTGTCCGTTCCTTTGAATAAGTTTCCGAGAATAAAGAGAATGTTGGGAATGGCATTTGTTTTACGATAACACAAATCAGTTATTTAGTGATATGCATATTTTACAAATTATTCAACGCCTACCCCATCGTGAAAATAATGAACAGTAAAGAAACAAAGAAATCATTAGCATAAATGGTGTCCCTAGTCCTGATCTTCGTGTTGTTTGCTGTTCGGCGCACTTCGAAGGGAATTGGAATTGAGAAAATTAAATATCATAACAGCTAACAACTACTTTTGAATAATTGCATGCCTATAAGTGCTACCTAAAGCCTCCGGCTGGGTGCATGTTACTTGGTCCTGGCGTGCAAAGCAAACTAATCTGAAATGAAGGGTTTACGGTTCAGTTATTATAATTGCACGCCCCATCAGTAATGTTGAAGTTAAGAATTTCAAATCAGCCGGCTGCACCGGCTTTACATAATTGCAAAGGAAATTGCTTCATCATTTAGATGATATGTAGCTGAAGAATATCATTTTGTTGAAAAAGAAACAAGAAAACCAAACAAACAAGTCCATTTATATCTGCACCGTTTTATAGGGTGTCATCAATGTATTGCTTGGAGGAGGATCATTTTTAATTTTTAGAGATTTCACTTTCAAACGAGCCCGTTTGAAAGTTTCGATAGATAATGCCAACGAATCATGTCTTTAAAATGGAAATCACACAATCTACAATCAGAACTTATGTTTTCTAGTAACTGCACAATTGTGTGAAACCCACACATCAAAAATGTGAGTGTTTTCAGGCCCCACGAGAGGGGGTGCAGCCGGTGCGCTGAACCAGGACCCGTAAGAGTCTAGGGGAACAGTGATTATCAAAGTTCAAAATTGAAATGAGCAATAATGCATAAATTGTTTATTGTTGCTTTGAAGCTGAGAGAAATCTCCATGTGCACTATCACGAACAAATTTTGCAAGCGTGTTGTGGAGAGGGCATTTATACAGGAAATCAAAGCTCTAATGTCTAATCCGATCTCAAACATGCAAACGTTCACAGAATCACTGTGACGAAACAATGGAGGAAAGTAGTACGATTCCAGAGTGTAGCCATTTGACTTGGTAGTAGTAGGGTAGGATAAACAAAAAAATGAGATCGAGGAATCACAGGAGCGTATCAAAACTTGGTATGTTGAAAATAGGATAATGACTGACGCAACTAGACAAGCAACGACGCCATTTGCAACACACTGTATATACAACACGCTGAAAGTTTATATAAAACATTCTCCAAACCTATAGTATACGCGATGGTGATGCGACAAACTTCTCTTGCACAAATGTGGCACAAACATAATTGATATTAAACAAAAACAGTTGAACTCACAGCATTTTTGCTCATCCTCTCCGTCACTACACTCGGTGAATCCGTTGCACCGCCAACCCAATGGAATGCACTGGCCATTATTGCACTGAAACGCTTCGTTACGACAAGATGCTGAAAGATATAATATCATGAATATTCAATGGTTTTGTGCTTATTCTTATAGAATAAATCTAATTGAAATGGTCTTGGTCATTGAATTTACACGCATTTAAAATCATGCTATAATGCAAACTTTGCTAAGTTTTGTAAAAACGTTTATAGACAGATTGAGCCACCGCGACGACATGATCTCTCGGGCACACTAATTGTCTGCCTCGTCTACACAGATCGATCAATTTCGTTTAAGTGCCTTTCCCAAAGGCTGGCACTGGCCAGCAAATGAAATTCACGGTTATTTTTCTACAGTTCCGTATGTGCTGAGCGCCAAGCAAATCAGTTGTCAGTGTTTACTTTGTGAAAGTATTTACTATGATCTAGCGATCATCAATTGATGATTACTCTTTCGCTCGCGCAAGATGATGGTATGATGATCTTCATCAAAGATTTAAGAAAATCAGTTTACTTAAAAATTGATTTGAGATGTTATTGTGTAACGGATTTGAACATTTATTAACCCTTTGCGGCGAATATAGCTCGCCAGACGAAATGACGTCATTCTGGTCGTAAGGCGAGTATAGCTCGCCCAACGTTAAAATCGTGTTTAATCTGGTCGTAGGGCGATGGTAAGGCACACGTGGTAAAGCACTAACACACGTGGTAAAGCACATGGCCTTTTTTGAAAACTGTTATTCAGAGAATGATATAAATGTTAGAGCCTGTGTGGCAACTGACGACAAAATTTTATATCTAGTTTTTGATTAGAAAGCGCACAAATAAAATGAGAGCGTATGTGATCTATTTTGTTACGTAGTAAGCCTGTATATTAGGTATTTAGCAACATTTCAACTAAATTAGCGGAAGTTTGAGTTAGTCTTTCTGCTGGTAGGCCTATAATTGTTACAATTCTGTTTGAATAAGTTTCAGATGATCTGCTGAGTTTTATGCTAAGTTGGTAGTAGTACTAGGCTAATATTCCTATAGGCTAAATTTTAGATTATCTTGATTTTGTAAAGTATTGGATATCTGTCATGGCTGTGGTCGGAAGTAAGTATACCCTGGAGAGTGTGATGGAGGAAATCCAGACTATCAAGTCCACTCAACAAAGGTATGCTGAACAGTACCTGCAACCCCAAACTGCTGGTTCTGCCAGTTTGTCTTTTGTTGCAGGTGATGGTAATACTGCAAACGACACCCAAGGTCAGCAGCTCAAGAATATGGAAGAGGCTATCAACAGGTTGGAGAAAATCGTGAAGGAGGTGGCACGAGCGACAAGAGAGAATGAGATGAGAATTGATGACCTGGAACAATACGGCCGACGCAACTGCCTGATCCTCCATGGATGCAAGAACATTCCAATGCAGGGGAGTTACGTCGATTTTGAAAAATATGTAACTGGAAAATTAAATGCTAGGCTAACACTTGATTATAAGGTCAAATCTGATGATATTGATACATGTCATGTACTTCCTTCCAGAAAAAAGGGAGTGATACCTATCATCATCAAATTCGTGAGGAGATCAGTACGGGACCTGGTGTACAACAACAAGCGGAGGTTGAAATCTGATGGAAGTCTGGAAAAGCTGTCGATCACAGAGTCCCTCACGAAACGTCGACTACAACTTGTGGTGGAGGCCAGGAAAGCATTTGGATTTTTCAATGTGTGGACGACCAATGGTAATGTATACTGCATCCAGGACAACAAAAGGTTAGTAATTGAAGACTTTGGTGATATTGATGCTATTGTTAATGATAAGATATAAATAGTTTCTAGATATTAGTACTAAATCCTGTATTCATTTCATATCATTAGTGTTGTATTGTTATGCATTGCTCATCATCATGCTGCTTCTGTGTAACTAGCGAATATGCCGGAAATATTTACGTAATTTTCGCAACTGATAAATGCAAATTATCCAAACTAAACTAAGTAGTTGTTACATAATCATAGCCTGGTCTACTAGCCAACTGTACAGTTTCTTCAGCAAGCTCTTTTCTTTACAGAACTTATTTTGCTCTGAGTTTTGAACTATCTTATGCCAAAACAACCTGATAAAACATGTTGCAATTGTTTGAAAACAGTTCGAAAAAACCAAAAATCATTAATCTGCTCACAATGTTTACAGATAATTCATGTTAAATGCACTGGTAAGAACAGTCAAACAAATAATAATGGGATAGGCACCTGGAAGTGTAACCTGTGCCATGATTTTTCTTTTCCCTTTTCTTCTTGTTCTGATGTTGAATTTGATGAATTGTACAAATCTAACCAAACAAATTCTAACGCTACCTTGCTATCTGCTTATGAACTAAACAAAATATTTGATGGCAGTTTGGGTGGTTTCAATGAAATCACATGCACTGAAAGTGATGACTTAACAGACGTTGATGAAATTTGTCTGTTTGATACAAATGATCGATACGTAACCAGTAGTAAAGCTCATACCAATTTACTGAATGACATTAATAATTCCTCAGATAACAACTTCACTGCTATTAGTCTGAATATAAGATCATTAAACAACTACAAAAATTTGGCGAAACTTGAAGGATTGTTATCATCACTAGCATTTAAGCCGAGCCTAATTGCTGTAACAGAAACTTGGCTAAAGCCAAACCAATCAGGACCACACACAAACTTACAGGATTACATATTCATATCTAACCCTCGATCAAAATTTCGAGGTGGAGGAGTAGGTTTCTATATCAAAAATGATGTGGTTTACTCTCGTCGTACTGACCTAGAAATAATGAATGAAAAAGTATTTGAAGCAATCTTTGTTGATATTATGTTCAAAAATAAAACAATAACTTGTGGAAATATTTACCACTCTCCTAGTAAAGATGCTAATGCCCAATCCTTGTTTCAATCAATTCTAGAAAATACACTGCACAAAATAAGCAAAAGGGAATGCTTATTGTTTGGAGACTTCAACATAAACCTCCTTGACTGCGATGAACCTAATGTTGGCAACTTCATTGAAGTAATGTTGGAAAATGGATATAGGTCATTAATCAATAGGCCAACTAGAATCACACAAACCAATGGCACACTCCTAGACCACATTTGGACTAACTGTTGCAATGCACAAAAACTAAAGAGTTGTATAATTACTTACTCAATATCTGATCATCTAGTAACAATGATATGCATGTCCATCAAGAAATCACAGACTAAAAATATTGAGTATTACCGCTCCTTCAGTGACACAAAAATAGCCTCGTTTACCCAATGTGTATCTGAACTTGACATTACTCCTATCTTGGAAAAGTCTGATCCCGATGATGCATACAATCAGCTGAAAAAGCAGTATATGACTGACTTTGAAAAATCGTTTCCATTAAAGAAGGTCAGTTTTAAAAACAAACCAAACAAGAGTTGGTTTGATAGAGAAGCTCAGGAATTGCTGGACAATAAAGAAAACCTTTTTAAACACTACATGAAAACCAAAACAAACCACTCAAAAACATTGTTTACCCAAGCTAGAAATTACTATTACAGAATCATAAAAGAGAAAAACAGACTTATTATAAGTCAAAATTTAACATATTCAAGGGTGATATAAAAAAATACATGGCGTCTTATTAACAACTTGCTAGGAAAACAAAGAAAATCTGATTGCAAAAAACTCAAAATTGATGGTAAAGAAATATATGAACCACAGGCTCTTGCAAATCACTTCAACAACCACTTTTCCACCATAGCCTCCAAACTGATGGATGAACTTCCACCAAGTGAAGCCAAATACAGTGAATATTTAAAACCATCCTCACGCTCGACAATGTTTGTATGGCCTACTTGTCCCATGGAAATTTCAAATATATTGCATAGCATGAAATCCAAATTAAGTGCTGGCATAGATTAAATACCATCAAAGCTATTGAAGTCGTCACCAGATAACATATTAATTGCACTA